>ML291391.1:26776-97749 GCA_005239495.1 Nicotiana undulata | reverse complement strand
GGTAGAGCGTGGGGGGCGGGGTGGAGGGTAGGAGTGAAAAATAGGATGAGAAATGATGAGAAAGAGTTTTGGAAAATATTTTTCCTCTTTTCGTATGAAAGTCATTTTCTCTCCTTCAATTGGAAGAAAATGAGTTTACAGAGAAAATATTTCAAAATATTTGAGCCAACCAAGTATGAAAAAATTAAAAGAAAGTATTTTTCTAAAAATATTTTTCTTTATATCAAACACACCCTAGAACTCAAATTTCGATAAAAATAAAGTATACTTGGAAATTAATTTTATCTAAATTTTGATGGCCGGCCAGATTATTATGGAATAGTTGGAGTGAACGCAAACGGACATGAACAACATCTTTATTACCCTTGGTAAAAATCCTTCTATTTTGTGATATGTTGGATAAAAGTTGGCAAGACCTTTTTCTACATAACATTGTACTTTCAATTTTCAACCTCTACTCAATTCTTAGTCGATCGTCTAGACTCTACACATGACAATTTGACAATGGACTAAGGTATTACTACGAACCTCCAATATGGTTATTTTCACCCTCCATCTATGAAAGCCTACTACTAGTAGAGTAATTGGCCGTCAAATGTGGTTATCCTCTCAATATTACTCGGGAGCGACTCTATAGTCGAAGTTATGAGTTAGGCAAAAGTCAGTAACTTTAACTTAAACCTTATATATGCGTTAAGAAATCACTTAATATGTTTAAATAATTTTGTATACGGTAGAAATCGGGGATATTCTATTTCATTCTTTGATCGAGATAGGAATGTCACGTTAAAGAGCTAGGACGTCGAGTCCGAGATCGAAGTTGCTTTCCAGACCAGGCCAGAAAAAGACAGACTCTGAACTGATGTCGGTATAGCTTAATAACGGAAAGGGCAAGATATCTGCGACAGGTCGAGGATCGTGGCGTGAATCTCAGAATGGATTGATCTACGGCGATTAATCAGTTGTTAATGTGATTTTCTACTATAATTAGAAGTGTACCTTGTTTAGAACTCCTCCACTATATAAAGAGGAATCTCATTAACTTGTAGGCATCATTCATTCACTGATAAAATTATATACACTCATTACTCTCTTGCTATTTCACTTACTCTTTATCAGAATTGTTCTATTTTTTTACTGTCCTTACTATTCTACCTCGAGACTGTCTCCAATCGAGGTCGAGGCCTTGCTTACATATTGGTTTGATTTATTTTATTGTTTAATTCATCTGTTTGATTCTTTGTTTATCAATTGGTATTGGATTACATCACATTGTTATCCGAATTTGAGGGTAAACAGTTTGGCGCCCACCGTGGGGCTAAGGGTAATAGTGATTGTTCAGTGCTGATTCTTATAATACACACTATTTTACGCTTGTTCTTGTCAAGTATCTTTGCTTTCAGGTTAAAACATGTCAAACTCACAAAACGCACCCACTCACGGTGACAATGGCCTCAGATTTCACGAGAAAAACGATAATGTGATTGCTCCAAGAGTTCAGGTGCCACAGGCTAATCTCGGAGGAGCACCGATTGCCAACCCAGTGATGTCGATTCGCACGTTGCTTTAAATGCGGACCTAGGCGCAAACCTAGAAGGGAGTGCACGCAGAGAAGGCCGATCTGGTGGCCAAGGTACACAGGACAGAGGAGACGGATGATTCAGTCTCCAAGTGATATTCGAGATGCTTCAGGCTCAGTAAGACGTCATTTCTCAGTTACAAAATCATTATAGAGCTCCGAATGGGGTCGAGCCGGAAATCACTCGCCGCACCGAGCCAGTTCCTGAAAGGTCGAGTGGTAACGAATCGGGGACTGATCCTGCGATAATGAAAATGCTCGAAAAGTTCACCAAAGGAATTGAGTCAGTAGAGACGAAAATCGAAGCTAATGATACAAAAGTGGAAACATATAACTCCCGATTTGATCAGATACCAGGGGCACCGCCAATCTTGAAAGGGATGGATTCGAAGAAGTTCGTACAAAAGCTGTTTCCTCCGAGTGCTGCTCCGAAACCTATTCCAATTTTTTTTTGCATGCCGTACATACCTAAATATAATGGGACCACCGATCCCAACGAGCATGTCACCTCCTACACCTGCGCCATCAAGGGTAACGATTTGGAAGACGATGACATCGACTTTGTGTTATTGAAAAAGTTCGGAGAGACCCTGTCGAAGGGAGCAATGATTTGATACCACGATCTACCGCCAAATTCCATCAACTCATTTGCCGTGTTAGTAGATTCTTTCGTAAAGGCACATGCCGGGGACATAAAGGTTACGACGAGGAAATCAGACCTTTTCAAGGTGCGACAGAGGGATAATGCAATACTGAGGGAGTTCGTATCTCGATTCCAAATGGAACGCATGGAGTTGCCACCGGTCACAGATGATTGGGCTGATAAAGCTTTCACTCAGGGGTTGAATGAGTGGAGTTCGATAGCATCGCATCAGTAGAAGCAAAACTTGATCGAGTATCCAGTTGTAACTTGGGAAGATGTACACAATCGATACCAATCGAAGATCAGGGTCGAGGATGACCAACTAGGAGCTCCTTCCGATTCAATATATCCAAACAGGTCAGCAGCTAAAAATCAGAGGGACGTCGACAGGGAGCCAAGGTCGAACAAAGAGCGATATCAACCGTACACTGCAGATCGAAGGAACAATGGTCCACGATGCAATTCCTCCCGGAACGATCGAAGAATTGATCGAGGAAAGAATTCTCAGGGACTTATGAGCAAAAATGGTTTTGATAAATACGCCGATCCTATAGAGGCACCTCGATTATCGGAATATAATTTCAATTATGCATCGGGCATTGTATCGGCAATCGGAAGGATCAAAGATACTAGATGTCCCAGACCCATACAGACCGGTCCTTCCCAAAGAAACCCCAATTTGATGTGTAAATATCATGGCACGCATGGCCACAAGACCGAGGATTGCAGACAATTAAGGGAGGAGGTAGCCCGTCTATTCAATGAGGGGCACCTTCAAGAGTTCCTAATTGATCGAGCTAAGAATCATTTGAGAGAAAGGGACGCCAACAAAAAAATGAATAGGAGGAGCCACAAAATGTGATTGTCAGTGGGGTCGACATTCCGTAGGGACCCATATTCAAATGTACTAAGGTATCACTTACTAGGGAAAATGAACTCGAGATTATGTGCCAGAAGGCACCTTATCATTCAACGACGAAGAAGCAGAAGGAATTTCTCAGCCCCACAATGGCGCTCTGGTAATTTCTATCTTATTAAATAAAGTTCAAATTAAGTGTGTTTTAATGGATCCAGGTAGCTTGGCAAATATCATCCGATCGAGGGTCGTGGAGCAGCTCGGCCTACAAGATCGAATTGTGCCCGCATCTCGAGTCTTAAACGGCTTTAATATGGCTATTGAGACAACCAAATGAGAGATTATCCTACCGGTGAACGTGGATGGAACCATTCAAGATACCAAGTTCCATGTAATCGAGGGCGACATGAGGTATAATTCCCTACTCAGAAGACCTTGGATCCACAACATGAGGGCAGTCCCTTCGACTCTCCACCAAATGATGAAATTCCCAACGTCGGACAGTGTAAAAATAGTGTACGGGGAGCAACATGCTGCAAAAGAAATGTTTGTGGTCTATGAGGTAATACCGATATCAGCACTATCGACATCGAAAGGCTCGAGCATCAAAAGTAAACAGGAAGCCAAATAGTAATCACCGTCGCCAGCCTCGACCGAATCGGAGAAGCAGGAAGTGGAAGAAGAAGAGGAAGATACTTTGACTCCTCGAACTTTTGTTGTTCCCGAAGATTCCGATGCTACAAAATCAACGGTCGAAGAGCTGCAACAGGTTATATTGATCGAGTACCTGCCCGAGCGAAAAGTATACCTGGGAACGAGGTTAACCCCCGAACTCAGGAAAAAACTTATTCAATTTCTTATTGATAACATATATTATTTTTCTTGGTCCCACCGGAGATAACAACACATCGACTAAGTCTGGACCCAAAGTTCAGATCAGTGAAACAAAAGAGAATCTGAATCATATGATTCAGAGGATTTTGCTTTTCACATTTATTATACAGGACCAAAACGAGGCCTTTTCTCGCAAGTTGGAATAAAAAAGGCCCCAGTCCGAGGTGGGGCACGCATTCATAAAGGACGAGGTAACTAAACTTCTCAAAATAGGGTCCATTCGGGAAGTAAAATATCCCGAGTGGTTAAAGACTTCATTTATTACCAAGTATGGAACATGTCTTTAATGTAATTCCTTTCGGGCTAAAAACCCCAGGAGCTACCTACCAACGCTTAGTCAATAAAATGTTCGAAGAACAAGTAGGAAAGTCAATGGAAGTATAGATTGATGACATGCTAGTTAAATCCCTGCGTGCAGAGGACCGTTTGACATATTTGCAGGAAACATTCAAGATACTAAGGAAATACAACATGAAGCTCAACCCCGAGAAATATGCTTTCGGGATAGGTTCGGAAAAGTTCCTTGGCTTTATGGTGTCGAATCGGGGAATCGAGATCAACCCCGTAAAATAAAATCTATCGAAGACATCACCGTCGTGGATAGCGTTAAAGCCGTGCAAAGGCTGACAGGGCGTATAGCTGCTTTAGGCCGATTTATATCGAGGTCGTCGGATCGGAGCCACAAATTCTTCTCTTTACTCAAAAAGAAGAACGATTTCGCCTGGACCCCGGAATGTCAACAAACGTTAGAGGAATTAAAGTGATACCTCTCGAGCCCACCTTTGCTTCACACTCCAAAGGCATATGAGAAACTCTACTTGTACTTGGAAGTTTCAGAGATCACATTAAGTGGTGTCCTGGTTCGAGAAAAACAAGGTACGCAATTTTCTGTTTATAATGTAAGTTGAACTCTAGGAGAAGCAGAGACAAGATATCCTCACTTAGAGAAATTGGCACTTGCACTGATAAGCGCCTCTAGGAAGCTAAAACCATATTTTCAATGCCACCCCATATGTGTGTTAACCACTTATCCGCTTCGTAATGTTTTGCATAAGCCCGAACTGTCGGGCCAATTGGACAAATGGGCCATCGAACTCAGTGGGTACAATATCGAGTATCAACCCCGAACAACCATCAAGTCTCAAATTTTAGCAGACTTCGTGGCCAATTTCACGCCGACCGTCGTGCTCGAAGTTGAAAAATAACTCTTGTTAACATCAGGTACATCATCGGGGGTGTGGACCCTTTTTACAGACGACGCTTCGAATGTGAAGGGGTCTGCGCTAGACATCATTTTGAAGCCGCCCACGGGTAACACTATTAGGCAATCCATCAAAACTTATAAGTTGACTAACAATTAGGTCGAGTACGAGGCCATGATTGCAGGTCTAGAACTAGATAAAAGTTTGGGAGCGGAAGTCATTGAAGCTAAGTGTGACTCTTTGTTGGTGGTAAACCAAGTAAGCAAACCTTCGAGGTTCTAGAGGATATAATGAAAAGGTATTTGGAAAAGGTGGAGGTGACTTTGCACCGTTTTAAGGAATGGACCTTACAACACGTACCTCGAGAAGAAAACAGTGAAGCCGATACGCTTGCAAATTTGGGTTCATCAGTCGAGGAGGATGAAATCATCTTGGGGACTGCCGTTCAACTCTCGAGAACCGTGGTCGAAGAATGTCACACCGAGATAAACTCTACAAGCTTAACTTGTGATTGGAGGAATAAATATATTGAATACCTGAAAAACGGAAAGCTCCCACCGGACCCTAAAGAGTCGAGGGCCCTACAAACCAAAGATGCTCGATTCACATTGGCTGAAGATGAAACATTATACAGAAGGGCATTCGACGGACATTTAGAAGTATGTTTGGGACCAGGAGACACCAATTACGTTCTACGAGAGGTCCATGAAGGCACTTGTGGGAACCACTTCGGTGCCGAATCACTGATTCATAAATCATCAGAGCAGGATACTACTGGGATCGAATGGAAAAAGATACGAAGGAGTTTGTTTGAAAATGTGATAAATGCCAAAGGTTTGCACCGATGGTCCACCAGCCCGGAGAACAACTTCATTCGGTCATGTCCCCAGGGCCATTCATGAAATGGGGTATGGATATCGTCGGCCCTCTGCCATCGACCCCAGGTAAAGCTAAGTTCATTTTATTTATGACCGACGATTTCTCTAAATAGGTTGAAGCACATGCTTTCGAGAAAGTCATAGAGAAAGAGGTAATAGACTTCATCTGGGTCCACATCGTATGCTGATTCGGTGTACCCGCCGAGACATTGTGCGATAATGGAAAACAATTTATCGGCAGCAAAATAATGAAGTTCCTCGAAGATCATTAAATAAAAAGGTATGCTATCGACGCCGTATCATCATAGCGGGAATGGACAAGACAAATCAATGAACAAGACCATCATTCAAAACCTAAAGAAAAGGTTGAACGATGTTAAGGGGAAATGGAAAGAAATTTTTTCCGAAGTCCTTTGGGCATATCGAACAACATCAAAATCCAGTATGGGTTCAACCCCGTTCTCCTTTGTATATGGCTCTGAAGCCTTGATTCCAGTCGAAGTCGGGGAACCCAGCACCAGATTTTGACATACAATGGAAGAATCAAATCATGAGACTATGAATACTAGCCTCGAACTATTGGATGAAAAAAGAGAAGTTGCACTCGTTTGAATGGCTGCACAAAAACAATGAATTGAGAGATACTATAATAGAAGAACCAACCTTCGACATTTCAGAACCGGGACTTAGTCGTAAGGAGGGTCACCATCAACACTCGAGATCCTACTGAAGGGAAACTCGGACCAAATTGGGAAGGACCCTATACAGTCCTCGATATCGTTGGAAAGGGATCTTATAAGCTTGGCACGATGAATGGCGAACACCTGCCAAATAATTGGAACATATCACTTCTCAAACGATATTATTGCTAAGGTATGCCTCTCTCCCCTTTTCATTTATATTCAATACTAACTTATTGCAAGTGTTCGGTCAAAGAATCGAGACCTCGGGTTTTAAAGCACGTGTTGCACTCTTTTTTCCTTAGATCTGTTTTGTCCCAAATAGGTTTCCCCGGCGAGGTTTTTAACGAGGCAACAATTATATGTGCTACCTGGGGACAATTCAACAGTATCCAAGGCTTCTTTATAATCAACCTCGAATACTGGGGGCATCACCCTAAGATGTTATATTTTCGAGGAAAATACTTCGTGTTAAAGGGTCTCGATAGAGAAACATTATAATCGGCCAAACGGTCAAATGAAGTGTGTCCATATAGATTAGTCGAGCCCTAATGGCAAAACATGTACGCGTGTATAAATTATTCAAAGAAGCATTTTTGCTTATCAAATATCTTGTGCCTCAAAGAAAATTTTCTACTATACAAATTCCATGCTTATGATTATTGTGAAAGATGGCTCAAGGGCCAAGTACAATTACACCTCGAACGGTAAATGGCTCAAGGGACAAGTACAAATACACCTCGAACACTCGGGGACTGCCGTCGACAATTAACATGTTCGAATTGTCTAAACTCGAATCCATAAGACCTCAAAGAGGCACCCCTCGATTTATAGGCCAAGGCCATCATTCTCGGGGACTAACGCTTCGAATAAGTTTGAAGTGTTGTGGGGAAATAATCCCAAGAGTCATACCCAAAGACTACGGCCAAACTAACTCGGTTCAAAGACGTCCGAATCCCGCAAAAAATTCACGCCTTTTAATTCATTGAAAACCGATTAAAAAAGGCTACCCTCGACAAAATAGTCAAAAGGGATTCGATAAAATCAACCCTCGAAAAACCTTAAGAGGTATCAAATTATCCTAACACAAACATGCTAAGGCACAAAAAGCAAAGGGATATCGATCAACAACGAGTCCTCAAAAAATCAAATGGGTAAAAAATACATGCTAAGGCATAAAGAACTTTTACTAAGTCTTTAAGCCAAAAGAGAGAAAAAATAGCCATACTTTAGAGGCCATATCGGCCCAATTTAAAGACCTAATGGCCAATACACTTAGAGTTCAAGATCTTGTTCTCACTCAATTCGAACCTAAGGGTTCCACTATTTCAAGCTCAAATAAAAATTGACTCGATTATGGCTCGAGTATTCATCATTACTCGATACAAACCTTAAGGGGTCTGTGTTGTAAGTTCGAACCTTATGCGAACTCGACTATTATGACTTCGATCAAGCCACCCAAAACCAAAATCTCGAACGTATCGTTTGAAGCATAAAATTATGCTAAAATTTTACAAGGCACAAAACGTGTTTGAAGATAAAAATTGAGAATGCATTAAAAAGAAAATTTTCTTTATATATATATGAAGAAAGAAGTGTACAAGAGACCGACAAGGGTCTTACAAAAAGGGAAAAGAAAAATAAAGTCCTAACTCTGACCGGGGTTGACCTCTTCATTGGGGGAAGCTTCTCCTTCGGGACGCTAGCCATTGTCAAACCCACCTCGACTGCCCTCATCATCAACATCTTCATCATCGGAGGAGGCAAGCAGCCTGGCATCGGCTTCAAGCACCTTAGCTTGAGCTATCTCCTCAAAGATGTCAAAGCCTCGAGCGTGGATTTCTTCGAGGGTCTCCCTCCGAGATTTGCACTTAGCCAAGTCATTACTCCACCGCTCTAGATCAGAGGCCTCGCTCAGCTGTGTTTGATCAGCCTCGGCATCAGGCAAGTACATGGCTATGGACTTGTCAGCCAAGACCTTCGTCTTTTCGATCTCCGCCTTGGCCTCAGCAAGCTCGGCCTCGAGCTCCTCTATCCTTTTGGCATGGACTAATCTTTTCTCTTTAGTGTTCCGTAGTTGAACTTCAGCCGATGACAGTTTGACCAAGACAACCTTTTTTTCCGCATCGACACGGTCCATGTTCTCCTTCCACCGATCACAATCAACTCTAACTTTATCGACTTCCCTCCGGAACAGCTCGATCCTTTCAATCTTTTGGTGCAACTGAGATATTGAAGTGTTAACCTCCACCTTTGGATCGAGTCCGTACGTATTCAAAAGGATAGTTACCTGCTCGTTCAGCTCGACCTCTTCCTTACGAGCCTTGTCCAAATATGCTCGAAAGTCCTTTAGCTCTTAAACCTTTTGGCAGCAAAGGAGCTTTAAAGCATTCCTCTCCTCCGAGGTTTTCTGGAGCTCGACCTCGCATTTGCCCAGGTCGGCTCGAGACTTGGTAAAGGCCTATACAAAAAGAAAGATATAAGTCAAACTTAAATAAAGAAAAGAACGAAGAGGAGTTACAACAACTAATTCTTTCTCGATATAGGAGACGATGGGCCTCTTCGAAGAGAATGGAAGCATCATTAAAGTCGAAAGAATCATCGACCCCAGTAAAGAAATCCCGAAAGGTATCCCCTACACCAGAAACTCCGCCTATATAGGAAGTCTTCATGTCCCGAGCCTCTCTTATTACTTCCTCATAGTAAGTCGACAGAGAAGGCGATTGACTTGCTGTCATTGCCCCGAGCAAGTCACTCTGGGCGTTCTGATCGGCCCTCGGGGTTTCTGAACCGGCCCTATACGGTATGTTTGTGGATGGTCGAGAGATGATCTCGACCTCAGGCGATTCGAGGTCCTCACCCGAACCTTTCTTTGAAGCCTCCTCATCATGAGGCTTGATTGAAGCATTCACCTCCGGCTCTGAAGGTTTGGCAGCCTCGACGGCCTTCCTGGGTCGAGCCACTAGTGTCAAGGCGCCATCTTCTTCATCTTCTTATTCCTCTTCATCTCTCAAGCTGAGAGTGATGACCTTCCTCCTGATCCTTTGAGGTTTGGGTTTGGGGTCCTTGGATAGCGAGACCCCCTTCCTTTTCTTGTCTTTCCCCGGCTTCGAAATCGGGGACTTAGCCTCTTCCTCGCCACTCGGGGGCCTCAAGATTGCATCTTTGGTCAGGCCTGCACAGAAGAAGCTTAGTAAGAAAGAAAGTTATGGAAAATATCTAGAGTATAAGAAAGAAAACCCTTACCATGGTTCTTTGCCTCCCATCTGCCCTTTGCCAAGTCACGCCAGCTGCGCTCGACATGGGAGGAAGTCGAGGCCAACTTTCGAACCCAGTCTTCAAGGCGGGGACCGCGAGAGTCATCCAAGAAACAACTGCATAACAAATAAAATGTTACATAAAGCAAAAGCGGAGTAAGAAGATTAATGGGTAATATATCACTTACGACCGGGGTTCCATTCCTCGGGGAATGGCATTTTCTCCTCTGGGATGATGTCACAGGTCCTTACTCGCACGAACCGGCTCATCCAACCCCGGTATTTATTCTCATCGATGCTCGCAAACAAGTCCTTCGTTTCTCGGCGTTGGAGCTTGATCAATCCTCGAAAAAGTCGAGGTCGATATAACCGCATGAGGTGGCTAAGAGTGAACTCCAGCCCCTCAGCCTTGCTGGAGAAGAAGCGGAGCATGATCACAATGCGCCAAAACGAGGGGTGAACTTGGCCGAGGGTGACCTGGTACCTTTTGAAAAAATCGACGATCACTGGGTCGAGGGGACCCAATGAGAAGGGGTAAGTGCAAACACTTAAAAACCCCTCCACATGAGTAGTAATGCTCTCTTCAGGAGCAGGGATTTGTAGCACGACCTCGGACCCCCAGTTACAGTTCCTCTTCATGGCCTCGAGGTGGCTCGTCGTTATGGAACAAATGTATCTCGACACATGTTCACATCGGCCTGGGGCCGATAAAGGGTTCTCGACTTTGAAGTCGGATTTTAAAGTGCATGGGCTGGGAACATACTCGTGTGGGAGCGGTTCCACTGGTATTTTGTCATAGGCCGGCAGGGAAGAAGAGGAAGAAGCTTTCTCCTTTTGTGGGACGGTTTTGGAGGTTTTCGCCATTGATTCAGGTAGAGAAGAGCGAAGAAAGGTGAAACTATGTGTTTTTGGTGCTAACTAGGTTGACTCAACAGGCGGTGAAAGAGAGGAGATAGAGAGAGTTAAGAGACTTAGAAGTTTGATGAAAGTGAAAGTAAAGTTTTGATTCAACAAAGGAGTCCATATTTATAGATTTACAACGACGGTTCGGTGGTGCTAGTGGCCGACCGCCCACTGACAAGCATTAATGATTTGGGGAACTGTACCAACGGGACGTTTCGGTCACCTCCGTCGCTTACATCACAAGGATGACATCATAATCGAGGTCTCCAGAAAATCGAGGCTCAAGTCGTTTCTTATCATTTTATTCTAAGAAACGAGGGAACTATCTGTATACGGTAGAAATCGGGGCTACCCGATTTTATTCTTTGATCGAGTTAGGAATGTCACATCAAAGAGCTAGGACGTCGAGTCTGAGATCGAAGTTGCTTTCTAGACCAAGGTCGACATCATTAACGAGGCCAGAAAAAGACAGAATCCGAAGTGATGTCGGTATAGCTTAATAACAGAAAAGGCGAGACATCCGCAATAGGTCGATGATCGTGGCGTGAATCTCGGAATGGATTGATCTATGGCGGTTAATCAGTTGTTAATATGATTTTCTCCTATAATTAGAAGTGTACCTTGTTTAGAACTCCTCTGCTATATAAAGAGGAATCCCATTCATTTGGCATCATTCATTCACTGATAAAAATATATACACTCGCTACTCTCTTGCTATTTCACTTATTGTTCATCAGAATTGTTCTATTTTTTTCTGTCCTATTCTACCTCGAGACTGTCTCAAATCGAGGTCGAGGCCTTGCTTACATATTGGTTTGATTTATTTTATTGTCTAATTCATCTGTTTAATTCTTTGTTTATCAATTGGTATTGAATTAAATCTCATATCCTTAAAACCACAATATAAGTTTAATTGTTATCCGAATTTAAGAGTAAACAGATTTATACAGAACCTTGTAAATAAAAAAAGTTGTGTCCAGGATCCAAAAATTTAAATTCCTGAATTTGCCTTTGAATTTACTTTATATAGTACAAGAAAAATAGCACCATTAGTCACTGTCAGTGGCGGATCTACCTTTGAAGATATGGGTGCTGAACCATTCATTGACTTTGGCCAAATTATGTACATATTCATAGATAATACCTAAAAACATTTCAATAATTGACCACGAACACCTATTATGATCATGTTTGACCATTTAAAATTTACCGTAAATTAGTAAATCATCCGCGACCTATAAGTCTTGAATCCGCCACTAATCACTGCTCACGGGTCATTGGGTCTGTCGATTTAAATCGTATTGAATGTCGTTGTTGCATGCCGTGTAATATACTCATATATGCAGAAGACTAAATCAACGCATTACTTATGGATCATTCAGTCACTTCTTTCCTAAACTTTTTGTAATATGACTTTGTCAATTTCTTATTGATAATAATATAAGTAGAGGTGGCAATCAGGCAATGGACCGGAGCAAGAGCGAGGTCGCTGTTCGTAGGGACAGGGCAAACTAACGAGGCAGAGCATTACTATGTTTATTCTTTATTTTGTGCTCATGTTTAGTATTATGTTTGTACTTATTAATTTTAAGTTAAAATTGCTACTACATTGTATTGTTATTAATGTATTTGGACAACCATTGTTGAAGAATTAACATTATTTCAGTTGTGTTTGGACAACTGTTGAATTACTAGTACTCTTGTTGCTCTTGCTACAATTGGACTCTCGCAAATGACATTGATCTCTTGATTATGGTTTGGCAGAAAATCAAAAAGTTGTAATTTATGTTCTTGTTAACTAATATTTACAGTGAATTGGAGATGGAATGCCTGTGGGTGTTGTAGTATCAATTTTTGAGATTACACAGGTCATGAATTTGTCAAAATGAAACATGTTTCAAATATTAGTTGTGGCTAGAAAGCAAAATTGGGTAGTATACTATATGTGAATCCTTCTCTTTTTTGCTTAACTCGAGTGAATTGTCTTTTTTTTTCCTTAACTCTAAATTGAGTTTATCTTATCGGGTAAATCGATAACCGAACCAATAATGATCGATAATCGATTAACCGATAACTGATAACTAATATCTTATCGATTTGATTATCGATTTATCATATTTGTAAACCGATAACCAATATGCTAAACCGATAATATTCATAACCGAACCGACCGATGCCCACCCCTAGGTAGTATTTTCACCGGTCTAGCAGTAATACTCTTGACGTGTCCCCTCCAGGATACAACAGTCTGACAATGGCGTATGACTCGAACAAACTCTAGACAAGTTGTTGAGTCCAAAGCTCCACCAAAATGGACACCATCCTTGAGAAAAAAAAATTCTCTTTTGTAGATAATAAGTGGGAGACTCAGATTTTTTCCTTCTCTTAACTCTCTTTTTCACTACACCAAGTTCACTTTTTTTCATACACACTACCATACTTTCACACACCGAACACAAGGAAGAAACACCACTATTTATAGGTGTATAATCTCTTCCATAAAATAAATAATAACGTAATGGGATAATAAAATTATAGAACATGAGTTGGTGGTTACAAAATATAAGCTTTAGTGGGTACTAAGTGGTAGATGGCATTAATGGTTTTAAGAGTTACACCAAAATAAGACCACTTTCTTGCCAATTTATACCACTATCTCACAAGAAACAATGCACTTTAATATTATAATTTTAATATTAAAATGCACTAACACCAACATTCCCCAACTCATTTTAATATTAAAATAAGAGAGTTTGTCAGTTGAAGGGAGACTATTACGCATAATGAAGGTGTACTCTGCATTGAACCTCCACTTAGTAAAACAACAATCTCTACTCCAGAGTCAGTAGTGGTCTCAGACTTGAACTTTGACTGCTTTAGGAAAATAAAGTATCACCACTTACACATAATAATCAAGGTGTTGACATGAGCTTTATTAGCCAGCACATTACAACCTTGTGCTATCCCGATTTTCATGAGTGTTTTTTTTAGAACAAGCCCCATTCTCATAGGAAGCAGCCTACTTCCACACTCACATATGTGAAATCTGTCAAGGGTGCTCCTGTAACTCTAACACCCACTCATACGAGTTACAAATTTTCATTAAGAGTTAATAAAAAAAACTCAACCTCGCAAATTGTTACAGAATAAATGCACTCACACCATAGGGATGGAACAATAATAAAAATAGTGCATTTTAAACCAAGCCAACATATGATTCGTTCTTCCCATTGAACCTGGTTATAGGATCTCTACTCATATATGACTTATAAGTTTATGGCCTTCAATCCCATCCCCCTCGATGTACTCCAGACCGTGTCTGTTGCCAAGGCCTTGGTTAGTGGATCTGCAAAATTATCACTTAATCAACATCAATTTTACCACGTTTGAAACATCACACAATATTGTATTTTATACTTGTAGGTCTGGATTTACCGTTGTAATAACAGTTGTGTACTCTACCAATGGCAGCAGTGCTATCACAGTGAATTAAAATAGGAGGAATGATTTTTCAAAACAAAAAATTTATAATAATAAATCTCTCAACCATTTCGCTTTCTCACTAGCTGAAGCTAAAGCAATTAGCTCAGCCTCCATGGTAGAGTTAACATTTTTTTCTTAATTTCCAACAAATTGCACCACCTCTCAAGATAAAATGTTCTAGTCTGCATCAGAAAAGCCTCCAAGTACAACATGATATTTTTATAAGATAAGCCATAGGTTTTTGTACCAAGTAAATACCCCATAACTCATGTTATGACATGCCAATCTTCATTACTTGGTTTGCTTGTAAACCTGCTAAGTACTCATACTGCGTATGCAATCTCAAATCAAGTGTGATCAATCACATATTTTCAAGCTTTCAATTAAGCTAGCATATTCCTTTTTGATTTATCACATCATTTTCACTTTGTACAGGAAACAAGTGAACACTTGAATCAAAAGGAGTTACAACATGCTTGCAATCAATAAAATTATACTTTTTTCATAATTTTTTCAACATAATGTGACTAGTCAAAGAAACTTGCATCGCATATTTTATTAAATTTTCATTCCAAGAATGAAATTTTTCGTACCCAAATATTTTATGTCAAAACGGCTACTAGCATGCCTTTTTAGTTTCTTCAAAACATTTATGTTAGGGCAAATATTAACAAATCATTAATATAGAGGCAAACAACAAAATATAAATTATTCCAAGACTTATCATAGATGCACTTATCTCTTTTTGTTTTAATCAACTTTCGTCATGCATGAATACTCAAATTATTCATGCAAGATTTTTTTTTAACCTCCACTATTTCTAGAATTAAACAAATTTACTTTTCATGAAAAAACTTATCACATATTCATGAAAAATATGAGGTAATAAATTTATATCTTTCCTCCGCTTGAGTTAAGCAAGTAGAAAAATACTTTACCCTTCTATCTCTTAATGAGAGTGAACTTCTACCTTGATATTCGCTGTTTTTTTAAAGTGCATAAGAAAATTTGAATCTCCTTAAAATTGTTGGTGAAATTACAGTTGAAAAATAAGATGAAAAAAAATAAATAAATATTCTTCAGGTTGAGGCGCGGACTCGCTCTCTTTAAGGATATTCAAGCCCACTGTGGTAGTATCTTCACCGGTCCAGCAGTAATACTTTTGACTTGTCCCCTCCAGGATACAACAGTCCGACAACGTCGTATGACTCGAACAAACCCTGGACAAGTTGTTGAGTCCAAAGCTCCACCAAAATGAACACCTTCCTTCAATAAAATAATATTCTTTTTTGTAGAGAATAAGTCAGAGACTTAGATTTTCTCCTTCTCTTAACTCTCATTTCACAATAACAACCACATCTTTTTCATGTACACCATAACACTTTTCTCATACTCACTATCATATTTTTATCTGATAATATAAGGAAGAAACATCATTATTTATAGGTGTAGAATCTCTTCCATGAAATAAATAATAAGATAGTGGGATAATAAAAATAGTAGAACATGGGTTGGTGGTTACAACATATAAGTTTTAGTGGATAATAAGTGGTAGATCGTGACAATAGTGGTTTCATGAGTTACACCAAAATAAAGATCACTTTCTTGCTAATTTATAACCACTATCTCACAAGAAATAATGCACTTTAATATTATTATTTTAATATTAAAATGCACTAATACTAACACCAACATTTCATTTATTATCTCTACACATAAACACTTCTAACATATATTCCAATGCTATTTTTTCCAAGGGCAATGTAGAAAAAAATAATTTATTCATTCTTAAAATCTGAAAAAATTATTTATTTTGGATCATTAAAAAAAGCGAAAAAATCACTTATTATGGACCAGATAGAGTAACCAAGATATATCCGGTGTACGTCATGACATCATAATTTTGTAAGAAAAGTCATTTTCAGATTTTCATGTTTTCCACTTTTTGGGGGAAAAAATAGATAAATGGGAGATTTTCTGCCGACGTATAATTCTTGCACAAACGACCCTTTTTCCTTGCAATAATAACCCGTTTTGCAAGTTGCTTTTTTAAAGATCTTCATTTATTTGTTGGTTTCTTTTTTTATTTTATTATATTTTATTGTGAGATTAACAAACAAACTGAAAGAACATTAATAGAATTTGCATTCAGGTCTCGTTTGTAAACTACCAACAAACTTAAAACTAAGACGCATATGTGTGTGCGCGTGTAGACGTTGACTTTCTTATTTTGAACTATTCTCTAGCTCCTATGTGAACACGTTTGACTGGTATGGAGTTTAAAAGAAAATAAAGATTTTTAAAATTTGTGGTCCTAAACAAGTCAAAAAATGACCCAGATTATTATTGTGGTTATAAAAGCTTTTCATTAAGGATAAAATTATAAATTTAAGCTAAATTGTTTCTAAATTTAGAAAGACGTCATTCCTTTTGGATCAGACCAAAAAGAAAATAGATTCACATTAACTTAAACGGGGAGTAGTATTTAGAACAAATTGACTCACACACTCATTAGGTACATCAAAATCATATTAGTTTATCATGATTAAGTGGTTATATATACGCAAATATTAACTATTAACGACAAATATCATATGTTTAATAGTTTAACATAACATCGACGGTGGATAATTTTTTTTTGCCATATTGCGGGATGATAAAGACTCAAAAGTAGCTCAAATATCAAAGTCAACACTTAAAGATGGAATGATGGTCGATATTACTACTATTATACTTGTTTTCAACAAATTACTTTTGATACACGATAAATTACAACCGCAGTATAAATACGAAGAAGTATAATTTTATTGATAAAATGAAGCAGGTACAATTCTATTTGTTTTCTTGATTCTTCTGTCTAGATCATTCTCCGCAATTCGAGCGCTTAACCAATGTATTTCTCGAACGTCGAATGATGCAAACTTCCTTAGGATGTATTTGATCTTCATGAAAATGAAGAACATATTTTGATCACTTCGGCAGCTTTGAAAAAGACAATATTTGATGTCTTTGATCTCTTTGTGAATATTCCATGATTTTTTATGGAATTTCGAGATGCTTTCAATGGAAATATGTGGTTCTTTATTGTCACAACCCAAAACTAACCCAGTCGTGATGGCGCCTTTCGGGGTACTAGGCTAGACGACTCATTTACAAAACAACGCAATATTTCATTTTAAAAAAAACTTCAAGCTATTTAACAATGAAACTCTCATAAGAAATTTAAAACAACAAACACGGAAAGAAATGCCCAATATCGGGTGTCACTAGTCATGAGCAACTACTACAACTGTCTGTAAACACCAAGACTAACATAATCTAGGATTAATCAAGTACAACTAAGGGAAGATAAAGGGGGAGGAAAGAAGGTCTGCGAGCGACATGCAGCTACCTTACTAACTCCGAGAATCTGCATCAGAAATAATCTACATCCTCAACCGTGTCCAGAAATGCTTGGATCTGCACACAAGGTGCAGGGAGTAACGTGAGTACGCCAACTCAGTAAGTAACAACAGTAAATAAAGACTGAGCAGTAGTGACGAGAATTAAAGCATATAAAATCCACATCATGAAGTCTTGGTAAAATACAACGTGCTTTTGAAATCAGTGTTTGAATCAAAGCATCTTGTTTAAACTCAGTTTCAGTAAAAATCATTTAAAGATATTTTTCAACAGTTTCAACAGAGGCTAAATGCAAAGGAGAGTGAAAATGATGAAATTATAAACAGCCTCTCGGGCAAAACATCACTCATATACAGCCCCTCGGGCAAGCCTCACAGACACTCGTAAATAGCCCCTCGGACATACCTCACCATCACTCATGCCTCCCAGTCACTCAGCACTCGGCACTCGCACTCAGGTACTACCTACGCTCACTGAGGGTGTGTACAGACTCGAGAGGGGTTCCTTCAGCCCAAGGGTTATATCAAGCCAAATCATGGCATAAATCACTCAAGCCCTAGACCTATATCAAACTTGCTGTGGCGTGTAGGCCGATCCCATAAATATCTTCACAAATTAGGCCCTTAACCTCACTAAGTCATAAACCTCACAAGACACTCGGGCATTTCAGTAAAAACAGCGAACTCATCCCAAAATAATATTTATATGCGTCAAAACGGAGTAATAAAACTGAGTTATGCAATAAACAGGTATAATCATGATTGAGTGTAGATTTTCAATCAAAAACAGTGAGAGGATATTAAGAAAAGGCCCCTAAGGGTCCAAACAGCACTGGCACAAGGCCCAAACATGGCATTCAACCCAATTTACAGAAACTCTTTCTAAAACACATAAGTATCACATAGTTTCCAAAAATTACGCAACTTTACATTGGCTACGGGACGGACCAAGTCACAATCCCCAATGGTGAACGCCCACACGCCCGTCACCTAGATTGTGTGTTACCTCAAAGTAGTAAAATGATAAAAGATCCGGAGTTTCATACCCTTAGGACTAGCTTTACAATCATTACTTACCTCAAACCTGTCAAATCTCTACCCCGCGATGCCCCTGCCTCTCGACTCGGCCTCCAAATGCTCCGAATCTATTCACAATAAGTGCAATACCATCAATATACGCTAATGGGATGAATTCCACAAGAAAAACTATCAAATTAGTCCAAAATCCTGAAATCGGCTCAAACCCGGCCCCCCGGGCCCACATCTCGAAATCTGACAAAATTTACAAAACTAGAAAACCCGTTCACTCACGATTCCAACCATACCAAATTTTATTAAAATCCGACCTCATTTGGTCCCTCAAATCCCCAAATCAAATTCTCAAATTCCCAAGCCCTAACCCCTCATTTCCATCCCTAATTCCCACTAATTACATGATTACACAACTGAAAATTACCACAATCACGAGTGTTAGGGATCAAGTAACTTGCCTCAATGAAAACCCCCTTGAATCCCTCTTCAAATCACTCCCAAAAGCCCCAAAACCGAATAAAAATGGTTAAGAATCAACCAAATTTCTCGAAGTGTGCAATATATACCTTCTGCCCAAGCTTTTCACACCCGCGGCTAATTACACGCGCCTGCGGTACCACACCTGCGAGGACCACTTAAGTTCTCAGACTCCGCACCTGCGCCCAGGTCTCCCGCAGGTGCAGCCAAATCCTTGCGCATGTGCTCCAGCCCTGGGCTTCCCAATTCCGCATCAGCGAGCCACCTCATGCGCCTGCGACCTCACACCTGCCGCTCCCCATCCGCAGGTGTGGACAAACACTAGAAGTTGAAGAACCAACAGAAACAGCAACTCCCAATACCAAAATGAACCCGTTAACCACCCGAGGCCCTTGAGACCTCAACAAACAATACCAACATACAAACTTAGTCGAGCCTTCGGAACACTCAAAACAACATCAAAACACCAAATCAACCTCGGATTCAAGCCTAAGAACTTCTAAACTTCCGAATTCCACGACGCTGAAACTTAACCAACCACATCCGAATAACCTCAAATTTTGCACTCACGTCACAAATGACACTACGAACCTACTCCAACTCCTGGAATTCCATTCCGACCCCGATATCTAATTTTCCACTGTCATAAAAAAATCGCCAAATTTATAATTTTGCTAATTTAAGCCTAATTCTACCACGGACCTCCGAATTACATTCCAGAAACGCTCCTAAGTCCAAGAATCACCTAACAGAGCAATCCGAACCATAAAATCCAAATTCGAGATCGATCACTCAATATTAAAAACTTGGGTAGAACTTTCAGATTTAAAGCTTCTAGCTGAGAATCATTCTTCTAAATCAAATTCTAAATAACCTGAAAACCAAAATCGATGATTCCCCTAAGTCATAATACACCATGCGGGGCTACTCATGCCCTCAAACAATCGAGCGAAGTGAAAATGCTCAAAACGACCGGTCGGGTCGTTACATCCTTCCCCACTTAAACATATGTTCGTCCTCGAACGTGCCCAGAGTTGTTTTCAAAACCATCAAACCGCCGCACAACCTTACCACACATATACCCGGGGGGTGATCCGACGTCACCCTGTCCCGCATAGACCTGATAACACAACATAACTGAAATTACTTCATCCAGCCTAGCCCATAAACTTTAGAATCCAACTTCTACATCCGATATTCCCATAAGATCAGAATCTCGCATCCACACACTATATAAGTCTGAACAAGCTGTATCCAACCATAGCCAGAACTCAAGATGAAATCTTATGATATCCACATAACTCAAACACTCGTAGCGATAATTTATAATCACAGTGGCTGCTTAGAACAACTCAATTTCGGTAATAAACCTATTATCAAATAGACCTGCTCTAACACATTCATATACTGCTAATGATGAAAGAAACACGCAGAAAACCATAACTATTCGTCGGATCAACAAGTGGTGGAACTCCCTCTCTTTCGATAGGAAATATATCAAAATTTATAAGCCGATCATCATCAATATCCTCTCAAATATACCGCGACCAGATTTTATAGCACCCATTCTAGGTCCGATGACCTCATCTCATCCAACACAACCACTCAAGTGACATGGCACATCAATACAGCTTAAAGGCACAACTCGTGCAATCCGTGCACTAATAAGCAACATTCCAAATGTACTCAAACATGGAAAATGACATCAAACAAGAGAACCGTCCCCCAAGATCCACGGGTATCACCACAACGCAATGCTAAGAACTACTCACACACCGCATAACCAAAACATACAAATCCAACACACAAGGATCATATCTCAACATAACTTCACTGCAATGTGTGACCCCATCTAAACATTGGTGCATATTATATACCTCGTTCTGCCTTTCTCAAAAGCAATAACCACGCGAAATTCGACGTCCAGTACTCAAAGTGCATTACCATAACCACGGAGAGTCAGTAGCTACAATTTTTTAACCAAAGAATTAGTTATCTGCCAAAGCTATTTTAAGAAGTACTCGAATTTCTGATAATCAAGAGAATATGCTAAAAATTATAATTAGACTTGTAAATAGAAAGCAGTAAAGATGCGTAAAAGTAAGTGTATTTCAATAGTGGTTTGAACATGTCCTTACAAGTTATATTTTACTCCCTTTTATAGGGATTCCTTAATATAATGCCTACTCTTCTTAATAATTGAGCATTAATGACTAATAATGGCATTAATGTAACGTTACAATGGTTAATCGTAACTGTTGCGTGAATATTATGTAATGTTTGACTCATTGATTGAAGATCTCCGAATCTGCCCTTTATTCCTCCTTGATTCATTTTGACTGTGTCTCTTCATCTCCTCAATTAGATTGATATTCCCGTATCTAATTACCTCGTGGGTATGCCGTTTCATTCCTATTTATATCGTACCTCTTCGTAGAGTCTCGTACAGTTGTTATATTTTCATTGCTCCACCTGGATTGCTTTGTCATCATAATTAGTATACGTGTGAAGCCTATTTTTACCAATACATATAGTCCCCCCACTTACCATTTGTTTATCAATTAAATATTTGGTAAGTGGATACTCATTTATGGCGGAAATATTTTGCCGCCGCTTCACTCGTACCATTGCATCCGTCTCTGAATGTATATGTCGCTTGTCACTTCCATTTAATGCCCGTGCCACGTGGCATTCTCGGATTTGTTCTGCAATTGTTCAACGCCTTTTAGGGCATTTTGCGGCTGCATCAGTCACGAAGTGATAGTTTCAATTATTACTTTCACATCACTATTTTTCCATTTTTTTACGGTCGCCTCTAAGTATAAATACCCCTTTTCCTTTCTTTTATTTCATGAAAAACTTTTAACCTTCTTTCTTTACTTGTAAATTCTTCATTCTTGTAAACATTTCTTCTTCAAACCAGTAATCCAAAAAGGACATTATTGTATGAATTGAATCCTTCTTCTGCTCCAACACGGAGTAGGAGGGGTGGTAGACTTAGGAGCTTAAGTTCTACACCTTCCAGGGGTTCTTCTTCTTCTCATATTACTCCTCCGCCATCTTCTAGGTCTAATGTTTCTTTGTCTTCTTCGAGGGCTAGGGCTTCTAGATCTTCATCAAAGAGTAGAGAACACAATGAACCACTTCGTGAGACGAGAGTCGATGATATTGTTCCTACCGAGTATTCTTTTGCCAAGGATAGTGAGGCCATGAGTGAGCATCTTTCTTCCATGTCATCACATGATAGTGCTGACCTCTATCTTACCCAAATAACAGTGGGTTTAGTGTCACTTGTACGTAGAGATTGTTGTTGGAAGTCTAATTTTTCAGTTGTAGTTCCTAATGATAACCAAAGAATAACCTCTTATAGAACTGGGTATTCTTATGTATATACTTATCCCTTCAAATTAGGATTAAAGCCTCCCATCGACCCTGTTATCATTGAATTCTGCCGATTCTTCAATGTTCGTTTGGGACAAGTCGATCCTCTTGTTTGGAGGCTAGTTGTGTGCCTTAGGTATTTGGCCAATTTAGCTTCTGTACCCTTTACTTTCCATCATCTTATTCAACTCTCTTCTCTGATGTTATTCCGCCAAAGAGTTTTTACTCTCGCGGCTAGGAGTAAAAGAGTTTTAGTTATTCCAGATGATGACAAGGACAGATGGTGGTATGATCGGTATGTTGATGTCCTAATGCAGGTTTAGTAGGTGAAGAAAATCTCCCCTTTCATGATAAGTGGAACTTTGCACGTGAGTAAAGTTTAGCTCACTTTCCTTTTTTGTTTTTGATACACTATCAATACCGTGATTGTTTCTTTTCTTTTGCGGCAACCATGGGAACCGTCAAGAATGTCTCCGATTTCCATGATTGGGTAGAAAAATTGTTGTTGATATCTCCTTTAGAAGAACGTTCCTGGAAGTACCTCTCTTCGAGGTTTGGTTGGAAGTTGAAAACCCATGGTAAGTGGGTTTTTTTTTTTACTTCTTTCCTTTCCCTTTTTGAGCTTATCTGATCCCTTTCATTTGTTCAGGTTTCCTGCTCGTGGGATTTCTGCTTTCAAAACTGTCCCTGGCTAAGGCTCAGGAAACCATTGTTGGCTCCTCCTCGTCAAAAAGGAAGGCAAGTGGGCCCTAGACCTTGGAGGATGAAGAAGAATAGGAGGAAGGTTTGCTGATCCATAGGTCGAGAAGGAGGAGGGTAATTTCTGACGATGAATCGACCCCCACTGTTGACCCTCCCATGCCTAAATCAGAACTTTCCGCTCCTGAAGATGCAACTCCCTCTCATGTTCATGAGTCAATTGATCAACTGTTCCAGCAGGGTTTTGGTACAGTTTCTGATGAAACACCTCTTGCTATTTTCCCTCCGTCTGCTCCTGCGGAACTTTTATTTACTGTTCTCGTTGCCATTTCTGCTCCCATTGCTTATTCTACTCCTCAGCCTACTCCGGTCGTGGTTCCTTCATCCGCCCCTACTTCTGTGCCTTCTATTGTCTAAGTAGGGTCTTCTAGTAGAGGGTGGTGAAGCAAGTACTAATATAGGTTCCTGCGGGAGGAAGCCTCTTGAAACAATCAGGCCAGGCTGATGTTTGGTTAAAGCCCCTGATAGGCCCGGTGGAGAAGTCTAAGCCGGAAAGTCATAGCTTCTTAACTTGGATGAACGAGATTGTGCACTCGTCCCTGAAGGTAGACTTTAAACCATTCCTCCCTCTTTTCATATCCTTTACCGTATCTAACTTATCCGTTTATGAAAATTAATCTTGTCGGCACAGAGTTAATGAAAAGAATCGTTCAAATGGAGCAACTAGCTAATGACTATCATACCGAGGCTGAAAATTGGAAGGAGCAGTTCGAAAGTTTGCAGCTTGATATGGAGGCAATGGAGGAGGAGAAACTGGCGTTATTGCAGCGAAGCTGGCCATAGAAAAGGCATCATCAAACCAGGCAGGTAAGGATAAAATCATCTTGGAGTCTTCCTTTGCGGAGCAACTTTCTCATGCCACTGAAGAGATAAGGATCCTGAAGGCTTTGTTGGATCAAAATGAGGCTTACTCTGGTAAACTCGTGCAATTGCTTACCTAGACCCAAGAAAACCTCCGTAGATCTTCAGATAAGGTCCAGTTTCTGGAAAGATCCCTTGCTCCTTTGCAAGCTTCTCATGATGTTGTCGTGACTGAGAGAGATGAGCTAAGAGCTGAAGCTGAACAATGGGAGAAAAACTACGAGGATCTTGAAGACAAAGTAGTTATCGATGTTAGTTGGGCTTATTTAAATGCCCGACTTGACACATTGGTGGAAATGGGCCAAGAGAATTTTGACGTGGAAGCTGAAATTGCGAAGACCAAAGAGACGATTGAAAAGTCTCGGTGGAGTCAAAATTTCTCATCACCTGAAGCTGAGGTCCCTGATGAAGCTTCTGCACAAGCCTCGCCATATCAAGACACCCCTCTTGCCGACGAAGATAATCCCCTCGTCTAGTGAAAAAGTTTATGGAATCTTGTCCCTTTTTTTTATTTGGAACAATTGCTGGTTATCCCCGGTCCCATTGGGGGTAAAGTTTAGTTTTTGTAAGTCCCCAACTGACAATTTAGGGGAAACCTTTGTATAAACAAATCCGGCTTAAGACTAATTTAATACTTAATTTTTTGCCGTAATATTAATATTAATATTAGCATGACTTTTGATTTCTCGAGTTTTTGTTTTACTCTTAAGTCTTCGCATGCTTTTTGTTAGGGTTTTTGTTTTACCCCTTAGTTTTTGACTTTGCATTTGAAAAATGCTTTGATTTTTCGTGCCTTCTAGAAATAAGTACGATTTTATAAAAGAGGGCCCTTTTTTTATCGACACTTAATGAAGAAGACGTCTCAACTTCATAATGGTGTAAATGTACAAAAGAGTGATAGGAATTTCACATGTTTTGAAGAAAGTCTTTGTATTATTTTGAACTTTCGTAACATTTTACATGTGTTTGAGTATCGTCTATAACTCTTTTGTAACTGTTTTTCTTACAACAGATTTGGTATAAATACGAAGGTATGAATTTTTACCCGTAACTGTTTTCTTTTGCAACAGTTGTTTCTTGAATAAATACTAAGGGTATAAATTTTTACTCATAATTGTTTTCATTTACAATAGTTTTTTGAATAAATACAAGGGTAATGCTTTTTTTATCCGTAACTGTTTTTATTTACAACAGTTTTTGAATAAGTACAAGGGTATGCATTTTTTATCCGTAACTGTTTTCATTTACAACAATTTTTGAATAAGTACAAGGGTATGCATTTTTACCCGTGACTAACGTTCTGCCTTTAACCTAAACATTCGTTTACATTTACGAATATGTTTTTTGAAGGTTTCTGAATCAGGCTTTGTGTCTTTGTCTTTGGCTCTTTGATTTTGCTCATAACGCTTGACTTGTTGGAAAAATGGATCTTCGGGCTTGAGCTTTGACTTTTTTAATAGTCTTCTTTGCTTCTTCTTTGCCTTCCATATTGTATAGTCCCCAAAGTGTTTGAGCTTTGAAGAATGAAATCTCGAGCACTTGACTATTCCTTCATTGTGGTCCTTTTCTTGAAAAGGAAAAACATATGAGACTAGAAGGTATATAGTTTAGATGATGAGTGCTTAACCCTTAAAAACGTCCATCAGAAAGTTGTACCCTAGATCAGGAATTCAGTTACTTCCTCGTGTCTATGCAGGTCTAATATCATCATCTGGTAATGGGTTAGATTTTTGCCTATCATCTAAAATGGTTAGTATAATTTTAACTGTACAAAAATGAAATTGAACGTAATGATACCTGACTGGGGGTATTCCTTTTACTTAGAAGTAATACTTCTTCAAATGGACAACATTCCAACTCGTTGGTAAAATTCTGTCGTCCATAATCTCCAGCTCATACGCGCCTTTTCCAGCAATGCCACGTACTTTGTAAGGTCCTTCCCAATTTGGATTTAGCTTTCCCGCATCGGCTTCCTTTGTTGATTGGAAGACTTTTTTAAGAACGAATTCCCCAATTTTGAAATGTCTGAGGTGAGGTTTTCTGTTGTAATATCGCTCTATAATTTGTTTTTGAGCTGCCATACGTATTAATGCAGCTTCTCTCCTTTGCTCGAGCAAATCCAGATTTGTTCTTAACTCGTCGTTGTTTGTTTCTTCTGTTTCTGTTGTGAATCTCGTGCTTGATTTGCCGATTTCCATCGGTATTAAAGCTTCTGAACCATAAACAAGCGCGAATGGAGTTTCTCCCGTGGCTATTTTTGCAGTAGTTCTGTAAGCCCATAATACTGCTGGTAACTCTTCTGGCCAATTTCCCTTGGATTTTTCCAACCACTTCTTTATATTGTTGACAGTTATTTTGTTCGCCGACTCGACTTTCCCATTAGCCACGGGGTGATTTGGTGATGAAGTGATTCATTTGATTTGCCGGCTTTCAAAGAATTATGTGATTTGTGAGCCTATGCATTGTCGGTCATTGTTACATACGATCTCCTTTGGTATACCAAAGCAGCATATTATGTGTCTCCATATAAAGCTTTTCACTTATTTTTCTCGCACCTGTTTAAAAGCGTCTTCCTCCACCCATTTTGTGAAATAATCTGTTAATACGAGTAAGAATCGTACATTTCCTTTAGCTGAGGGAAGAGGTCCCACTATATCCATACCCCATTTCATGAATGGCCACGGTGACACCACTGGGTAGAGTAATTATGCTGGTCGATGCATATTGTTAGCATATCGTTGACATTTGTCGCATTTAGTTACGAAATTCTCAGTGTCTTCTTCTATTTTAGGCCAATAGTACCCTACTCTGATAAGGGTTTTGACTAATGATCTTTCTCCCGCGTGGTTTCCGCAGTGTCTTTTACTTCTTTCATCACGTACTCTGTTTGATTGGGTCCAAGGCACCTTGCTAGGGGACCTCCAAACATTTGGCGGTATAAAGTATCATGAACTAGGCAGTACCGTGCAACTTTCCGGCGAAGTGCTTGAGCTTCCTTTTTATCTTCAGGAACGGTACCATTCTGCAAAAAGTTTACAATTTCATTTCTCCAATCCCAGGTTAAATTGTTAAATTTTACCTCATTTTTTTCCTGGTCGATTGCTGAATGAAATAAGTGTATCAGAATGGCATTGTCTTTATTTGTTACGTCGGTAACTGCTGCGAGGTTAGCCAACGCATCTGCTTCTGCATTTTCCTCCCTGGGTATTTGCATAACCTTCAATGACTGGAATTGTCTTACTAGGTCTCGTGCCTTTTCTAGCTATTGTTTCATCCGCGCCTCTCTAGAAGTATAAGTCCCTTGCATCTGGTTTACCACTAGTTGAGAGTCATTTCTGATCACGATCTGCTCAATTGAGAGTTCTCGTGCTAGTTCGACCCCTACAATGACAGCTTCGTACTCTACTTCATTGTTAGTTATGGGATAATATTTAATAGCTTGTCTTATCTTTTTACCCGTAGGTGATATTAGAACAATTCCCAAACCATATCCTTTTACATTAGAAGAGCCGTCAGTAAATAGGGTCCATATTCCTGGATTAGCCCCGTTGAAGATTTGTAACTCTTTTTCCACTTCAAGAATTATGCTAGTACTAAAATCAGCGACAAAATCAGCTAAAATTTGAGACTTTATTGCAGTCCTAGGCTGATATATTATGTCATGTTCGCTTAATTCTATTGCCCACTTAGCTAATCTCCCTGATAACTCTTGTTTATGCAAAATATTTCTCAGTGGATATGAGGTTACGACAGTAATTGGGTGACACTGAAAGTACGGTCTAAACTTTCTAGCTGTCATGATTAGAGCTAAAACTATTTTTTCTAGATTAGGATATCTAGTTTCAACATATAATAAAGATTTGCTTACATAATAAATTGAAGATTGTTTACCTTTGTCTTCTATTACCAATATTGCACTTACAGCAATTTCTGCAATGGCAAGATAGACACATAGCCTTTCCCCTTCCTTTGGTTTAGACAACAGGGGGGGATTTGATAGATAGGCCTTCAGATCTTTGAGAGCATGTTGGCATTCTTCAGTCCATTCGAACTGATTCAGCCTAGGGCTGGAGATGAATCTTCCTAAGGCTGCAATCCTACCTATTAGTCTTTGAACTTCTTTTTTGCTCGTAAGTATATCAGGTATTTCTTCAATAGTTTTAATTTGAGCAGGATTTACTTCAATACCTCTATTTGATACAAGGAAACCTAAAAACTTAGCTGATTCAACGCCAAAGGCACATTTTTCTTGATTTAATTTCATGTTATACCTGCGTAGGATTTCGAAGGTAATTGAAAGATGCTGGAAATGATCTTCTGCTTGTGTTGATTTCACCAGCATGTCATCAATGTCTACTTCCATTCTTTTCCCCAGATGTTCTTGGAACATCTTGGTCACTAGCCTTTGATACGTGGCTCCAGCATTTTCAGGCCAAAAGGCATGGGTTTGTAACAATAAGTCCCCCTGTTTGTAATAAAGGTAGTTTTTTCCTCATCTGAGGGATCCTATTTTATCTGATTATAACCAGAGTACGCATCTAGAAAGCTTAACAATTCATAACCTGCAGTGGCATCAATCATTTGATATATGTGCGGTAATGGAAATGAGTCTTTAGGGCATGCTTTATTCAAATCTGAGTAATCTACGCATACTCTCCATTTACCATTCTTTTTGGGTACCACTATATTAGCTAACCAATTAGGATATTTTACCTCACATATTGAACCAATTTTCAAGAGTTTCTGTACCTCTTCATGGATCACTTGGTTCTTGAATGGTCCTTGCTTTCTTTTCTTTTTCTTGAAAGGCACGAAGGATGGATCTTAATTTAGTTTATGATTCATCACTTCTAGAGGTATACCTGTCATATCTGAATAGGACCAAGCGAAACAATTTGTGTTAGCTTTTAAATATTCAATTAACTTACCTCTTCTCGCGGGGCTTAGCCTTGTGCCTATATGAACTTTTCGCTCAGGCTCCTGCTCGAACAATGGAACAGCTTCAAGCTCCTCAGTAGTTATTTTGATATGCTCGTCCTCTTCTGGTTCCTGAATGACATCAGGTCTGGAATCCATGTTCATATGTTTTGATGTAACCTCTGTGGTGATTTGGGTAGCCTTATCTTTATTATTTTCTTCCGTATTTGTTCGAGTAGCTTCCTCGTCTTTTGATTCTTCCGATACCTATTTTTTGTTGGAGTGTAGTACCGAATTTATGTTCCTTGAGGTCAGCTGATCACCCCGAATCTGTTGAATTCCCCATTTGGAAGGGAATTTAATTACCTGATGTAAAGTAGATGGTATTGCTTCCATATCATGGATCCACGGTCTCCCCATGATTACGTTGTAAGCCATATCAATGTCAATGACTTGGAATTTCGTATTTTTGATAACTCCTTCTGCATAGGTACTAAGCTCAATTTCTCCTTTTTTTATGATTGTAGAGTTGTCGAATCCATATAAGGCGCGTGCTTTTGGAATTACACGATCCTCCATTAGCATATCTTCCACAACTCTCAACAAAATGATATTGACTGAGCTACCTGGATCAATCAACACTCTTTTTACGTTAGTGTCATGTATAAGTAAAGATATTACCAGTGCATCATTGTGTGGGAGCAATAATCCATTGGCATATGCATCGTCAAATGATATATTATCTGCTCCCACGATTTCGCGAATCCGCTTCCCGTGTGTAATTATGAACTTGGTTGTTCTTTTGCAAACTACACCGTTCACCTCTTCTCCTCTGTGTATCACATTTACTGTTCTCTTTGGAGATGGTGGCTTTGGGGGATCTTGCCTGTTCTTCATATATGCATGTTACCTTTTTCACTAATAGTTCTATTAGATAGCCTTGTTTTAATAATTGTTCTACCTCACCTTGCAATAACCTGCAATCTGACGTTCTGTGTCCATGATCGTTATGGAATTCACACCAGAAGTTTGGATTCCTTCTATTTGGATTCAATCTCATTTATTTGGTCCATTGAACTTTATCACCCATGTTTCTTAATACTGTAATTAACTCAGAAGTACTTACATTGAAGTTGTAGTCTCCAATTCTTGCATAACTCTATTTCGTTCATCTCGATCCTTTCTGGATCTTGATGAGGATGAGCTCGTATCTCTATTTGACGGTCTGTATTCTGACTGTGTGTTTTCAAATTTGGAACGCGTTTCTCATCCTGAAGGCCCCATATGGATCGTACCTATTTTTACCAGTTCTCCTTCTAGTTCGGAGCGTCTAGAACTGGTCATGTCTTCTGCTTTTGATTGAGCAATGATATCTTCTTCTATCCATAACTTGGTGTTGTACCTGTTATAGACATCGTTCTATGTTGTGGTTGGGAACTCTCTCAAGCTTTCCTTGAGTCTTCCCGTGGCTTCTGAGCTTGTATCATTTAAATTACTTGCAAATGCCATTGCTGCCCAATTGTCAGGCAATCTTTGTAGCAACATTCTTTCTCGTTGAAACCTGTATACAAACTCACGGAGCACCTTCGTGTCTCCTTGTTTTATTTTGAATATGTCTTCTATTCTTTTTTCGACTTTTTGTGCACCGAAATGTGATTTTATGAAAGAATCTGCAAGCTCAGCAAAAGAGTCAATATAATTTTTGGGTAAAAAAGAATACCATGTTAGCGCTCCTTTGGTGAGTGTCTCTCCAAACTTCTTGACTAGTACTGATTCAATTTCTTGTTTAGTCAAGTCGTTGCCTTTAACTCCTGTAGTAAAAGCAGTGACATGATCATGGGGATCGGTTGTCCCGTCGTACTTGGGAATATCGGGCATTTTTGAATTTATTAGGAATATGCAAGGGTGCTGAACTTGGCTTCCAAGGTTGCTGAGAATATCTATCAATGTCGATACCCTTGAAGACAAGTGGTACTCCAGGAATTTGCTCGATTCGATCATTTTGTTCATTCACCTGTTTCTGCAAGGTTAGCAATAAAGAATGTAAATCTGAATTATTGGACATACCTGGTCTTGCTTCGAGACTCATTCGGAGTGCCTCTACTTCCTGAGTTTGCTAATCCGTATTGTGGATTTTCCATAGTTGCGGTGTTGTTAGGAGGAGGCATAGGTGATACGGCTGGTAGCCACCTCATGAAAGCTTGTAAGGCTTCATTCACATATTTACCAACCATTTGTTTTACATGGTCTTTTTCTCCTGATTGTTCATTTCCATTGTGATCATTGTTTTGAGTCATAGACCTCCCTGGGGATTGATCTCTTGAACCTCGTGGGGATCCCTGAGGTGATGTAACTGGAGTTCCAGTAGTTTGTTGGTTTTCGTCATTGGCATTCGACATGATTCAAAAAAAGTTGTTTGAGAGAAAACAAAGATTATCAGATTCTTGGTAACAGAATCAATTTGTTTAACCAAAGAATTAGATTCTCTGCCAAAGCTATTTTAAGAAGTACTCGGGTTTCTGATAATCAAGAGAATACGCTAAAAATTATAATTAGACTTGTAAATAGAAAGCAGCAAAGATGCGTAAAAGTAAGTGTATTTCAATAGTGGTTTGAATGTGTCCTTACAAGTTATATTTTACTCCCTTTTATAGGGAATTCCTTAATATAACGCCTACTCTTCTTAATGATTGAGAATTAATGATTAATAATGGTATTAATGTAACGTTACAATGGCTAATTGTAACTGTAACGTGAAGATTATGTAACGTTTGGCTCATTGATTGAAGATCTCCGAATCTGCCCTTTAGTCTGCCTTGATTCATTCTGACTGTGTCTCTTAATCTCCTCAATTAGATTGAGATTCCTGTATCTAATTACCTCGTGGGTATGTCGTTCCGTTCCTCTTTATCTCGTACCTATTCATAGAGTCTCGTCCGGTTGTTATGTTTTCATTGCTCCACCTGGATTGCTTTGTCATCATAACTAGTACACTTGTGAAGCCTATTTTTACCAATACAACAACGCCACACGAAAACCCGAAAGAGCATAACCAATATTCCTCAATCATGCAATACCCAATTACTTATCTCACTCAAATTCTGCTATAAGACCACAATAGAACCACACCATGTGTGCCTAAAACAACGAACCACAACTCCTTGTAGCATGGAAGAGTAACTCATAAATCATTCCAGAACACAAATAAGCCCAACAACAACTGAATGGAACGTCCCTCAACAATAGTACTACAGAGCCAACCAATCCGACTCGGTGCAAAACACCTATCCCAATTGGGCCTACTAATGAACCCCAAATCAACTCGGTCATCCACAATAGACAAATAACCCTCCAAAGGTCCACAATGACTGAATCACAACACATACTATCCCCTGACTAACCTTGGCTATGTCTCCACAGCCCACAACTATGAAATCATCTACTCATTAAAGTTCCCGGTCTCCAAATCTATAGAGCACACGAATCACCATATCCAATCTCAACTCCGCCGTCTGAATGTCTAATACTTCTCCAATACACGATCATACCACGAGGAATACCCCTACAATCCGTATGTGTTACAAGGCAAAATTTGAATATCTGCAGCCGACCAACTAGGAGAGTGCCGCCACACCAATGAAGTATCCATAAATCAAAACACAGTGCCTCTTCTGAAACTTACACCTTTGTCAATCCATATCTAGAAGTAATATCATATATCTGGTCATCTGAGATAGTCCATGCTCCCTAAAATTTCAGAACCTTCCTTTCAAAACCGCATTGTGACCTTGCACCTGGAAATCTCAATGTTCACCACACATCGCACCCATTACGCCACCATATGAAAGATATGATAAATCTCAAAATCCACTTGAGTCGCAAGCAACTACATACTCAATTAGCTAAGAACTTTCCATTTGATTCCATTCTGAGGAAAATTACAATACGCCACATGCCCCACGCACCAGTAGGAAATATACATCTCAAACCATGGTAGACACCATCAAGAACTCTCCAAAATCCATTTGCACTTAACTAAACCGTCGGGACTGAATACCCTCTAACTCAACCAAGCTATGAAGGTCGCCAAAACTTAAGAGCATTACCACAAATCAGCCGTTGAACCTTACCACATCATAAGCACCCAAAGAACCGATCTTACTCATTACCATGTCGTTCCAACCTACTACCAATCTGTCCTATTTCTCCGAATGTTTTTTGAATTACCTTCAAATTGATTCTTCTCCTTGCCATAATACCATAATCCTCAACCAAAACTCACCACGCGAGATCCTAGCACAAAACCACACCGCCCTAAGGCTTATAAGTCGATGAATGTTCTCTTAAGCACCCCAAAAGTACGACAACTCAAATACTTACTCTGAAGAGACTTTCTATGAATTTAAGCTATTATTTCCCTTTCCTGATACCGAAATGTAAAATCCACATGATATAGAAATACCACAAATCTTGAAGCCTTCCAATGTAAATCTCAGTTCCTAGCCAGATACATACCCTGAAGATTCCCAATTGTTACGTATAAACCTTGAATCCATTAGAACCGTTCTCGAGAGTCATCCACTCTACGCAAATCTCAATTAAACTGATAACATGGACCGAACGACCTGTACCCCATTTGCACACCAACACCCTAGGAAGTAATCCACACTTCTAAGAAATCGAGAAATCTTCTATTCCACGCACACTACATCCTCCACAACTAGCCACTCAATTATTCCATGACCCCCACATACCCATAGAGCGAAGTACAACCTGTATCCAGAAATTTTCTCACTCGAGTCATCCTCACTCTCAACGCCTGCAGTCATAACTGACCCACTAGCATACCCCAACTGAAACCAATACAACACATAATCGTGCAATCAACTCGTCGGTAACAGACTCCCCTACTTGGCTCAAGGCCATAGATCAAAACACGCAATAATTCACAGTGCACATACTCCATTAGTGCCATAATAATGTAGTGGGATTTAAATAAATCCTTCCTGAGCTCCTATAACGCAAACCATCAAATACTTTAAATCATCTGCAAATCTCGCATTCACTATTGTAATAGTCATGCCATCTTCCACAAGCGATCTAAACAAAAATTGCAACATATATCATTTACTAGTAAAAGAGAACTTGCTACAAAACAACATAAGGATCACACAACCTCAGGACACCCCGCATGATATAACCCCACCTGCTTAGCCTCAAACCGATATCTCTTTATACTCCTCCAAAATCATAGATATTACGCAAGAACTTTATCCCCCTGAGTCTGAACTCATAACACAACATGAAGATCTACTTCACTCCACAACTAAACTACATGGGAGGTCCTTCAATACACCCATAACTCGAGACCATACTGTCACGCCCCGAACCTGGGGAGAGACAAGCACCGAGTGCCTCACCTATCCTTGTATACAAACTTACGACCAAGGGACTCTGAACATGTGATGTCATACTTTGGCCATGGGCCACATTGCAAGACAACTGCGAATATTGACTAAATATCAATATAAAGCTGGGCCGACAAGGCCATCATAATTATTGCAGCTGACAAACCAACCAAATATGCATACAAGGCATATAAGCCCAACATATTGCACTAACTGACAGGATATGTCTACAAGACTCTACTGATGGATATACTGTGATCGGAACAGGGCCACAATCTACTCATAACATATATACCTATATATACAAGATGTAGATAAATCTCTAGACCCGACAACTCCGAAGGACATGGAACTTATCGATAAAGTTGAACTTGGGAAACACCTACTGAGGAGGTCTACCCGTCTGTCTGTCTGAACCTGCACGCATGAAATGTAGCGCCCCCAGAAAAGGGACGTCAGTACGAAATAATGTATCGAGTATATAAGGCAATATACTGAAAGCTGAAACTGAACTGATAATATAGTAACTGCAAGTAACTGGAAGTCAAAGATAATCTGAAGATATGCTTACCTGCTGATAGTGACTCAACTTTCTCGATATAGTAAGTAAAATAGTTGTCCGGCCTTATAAAGCTCGGTAAATATATAATTGCTCTACCGTAGTAGGCTCTCTCATAGGCTCTCGGTCATATTAGGCTCTGTATCTCGGCCAATTGGGCTCGGACACAGTAGGCTCAGTGTATAACTTACAATCTGATCAGAGATTACCCAATAGGGGCCTGCCCATCGATTATAGCTCGATGGTAATGAAAATACTGTAATACTGTATATATAGATTTTCTGCTCTCTTGACTGGAAGAAGGAAATACTCAATTGAATATGAAGTCTAGATAATGAGAATATTGTAACTTACAAAACTAGGAAAATTTACGTGTCACGACGCAAATTCCCAACCCTCGGGATCGTGATGGCGCCTAACACCACACTTGCTAGGCAAGCCAATGTAAGAACTTAATTAACCATTTTTCTTTAAATTTATTTAAACACAAATAAACAATTCCAAATAAACATGAAATCCAAAACTTTCCAATGACTGATATCAAGAATAATATTAGAAATAATAAGACGAACCACGAACTAAAACTAAATGTATAACTACCCAGGGTCTGGTGTCAGAATATGAAATAATGACAATAAAACAATGATTGTTCCATCCTTTATTTTATAAACAGTAAAACATGAATATTCTCCCTTATTGCTACTTGTTGCGGTGTGCAACCCAATCCCATATGTCCACCCTTATTGCTCCTCCTTATATATATATATCACCCTTATTTTTCATGTTGCGTCGTGCAACCCGATCCCACCTGTCCACCCTTATTACTCCTTGTTGGGGCGTGCAACCTGCTCCCACCAGAAAAATCACATTTCATCTCTTTATTTATAATAAAGTTTCACAAATCAGATTCCAAGCCTTTCAGAGTACTTAAATCTCAATTATCATAAACAGGAAACTGTACTATTCAGAAACTTCACCAATTATCACTACACAACGAAACCAACTGAAATGTATAACGTAACACTTACAACCATCTCAACCAGATGTACCACAATGTGACTAAGGAAAAGTAACACTTTCAAAATACTGAAACAATATTTAGCAACAAGTTGACGAACCAAGTAGACATGAAGGCATCAATGATCATAAAACAATTAAACTAGGGATCAATTTGGAAACGGGGAAGGGATCATGTTCAACAAGTAATTTGGTGGTGCATAGATACTCGTCACCTCACCTATACACCCCACACATGCAAATTCACATAGCATTTAATTTGGGAATTCCTATTCCCTCAAGTCAAGGTTAAACCAAGCACTTACCTCAATTTCACAAGCAAATCACTGCTCTAGCACAGCTTTTCCTTTAGAATTTGCCTCTAACCCTCTCGAATCTAATCACAATTGGTTCAATATCATCAACCATTTCTTAAAGGAATTAACTTTAATAAAAAATTATGATTTTTCTATGTTTTCTTATCNCCCCCGAGCCCAAATATACAATTGGTTTTGGAATCCGACCTCAATTCGAGGTCTAATTCCCAAATTTCGAAATTCCTAAGTTCTACCCAAAAATCCCAATTTTTACCATGAAAACTCTATATTTTTGGTTGAAATTTTGTTAAAAGTTGTTAAGGATTGAAAGGAATGGTTAGAGATCACTTACCAATGATTTGGAGAAGTTTGTGTCTTTGGAAAATCGCCTATGGAGGTTTAGGGTTTGAGAGAATTGAAAAATGGGTGAAAATCTCGTCTAAAATCTCACTTAACAGGATGCAGATGTCGCATTTGCGATCCAGGGTTCACAATTGTGAACCCTCGCAAAAGAGAAGGAAACCTTCACAATTGCGAACAAGGAAGGGCTGAAAAAAGTCGCATTTGCGACAATAAGTTCGCAATTGCGAACTGGGCATCGCAACTGCGATGAAAAAGTTCGCATTTGCGACCACACCAGGAACAACAATTTTTTCCGACACGAAAATGAGCATAATTTCCTCATACGATGTCCAAATTTGATATGATTCTTTTTCCTATGGCTCGTTAATTACGATACGGATCTAATGGTTCAATAAAAACTGAATTTGGAGCTCATATGCTTAATGTGGTATCATTTATGCTTGAAGACACGACGGTGAAGCATAAAAAACAGGCGCCCATAGCCAAAACCTATCTGAAACTCACCCAAGCCCTCGGGGCTCCAAACCAAACGTGAACGCAAGTCTATAAACATCATACATACTTGCTCGTGCGATCAAATCATCAAAATAACATTAAAAACTACGAATTTAACCTCAAAACTCATGATTTTCTCAAGAACACTCAAATTTTCTAACTTTTCAACCGGACGTCCAAATCACGTCAAATCGATTTCGATTCTCACCAAATTTCACATATAGGACTTAAATATCATAACAAAATTGTACCCGGCTCCGGAACCAAAATATGGGCCCAATACTAACGATTTCAAACATTAATTCATTTCTTTATTTTCTTTAAAAACCAGCACAACAATTTTCTTCAAAAATTGTTTTCTAAGGCTAGGGACCTCGAAATTCAATTACGAGCATACGCCCAAGTCCCATATTTTACTGCGGACCTCCCGGGATCGTCGGAACACAGATCAGGGTACATTTACTCAAACTATTGACCTAAGTCAACTAAAACCAAATTTTAACTCGAAAAATTTCTATTTCTCATATTTTCACATAAAAGCTTTCTGAGTTCACGCCCGTACTGTGCACGCAGATCGAGGTAATCAAAATTAAATTTTTTAAGGCTAATGAGCCCATAATAGTGTCTTAATTCATAAGATGACCCTTTGGGTCATCACCATCTCCACCTCTAAAACAAACATTCGTCCTCGAATGGACATAGAAAATTACCTGGATTGACAAACAATTGGGGATATCTACTCTGCATGTCCGACTCGGACTCCCAAGTAGCTGCCTCAATGGGCTGACCTTTCCACTGCACTCGAACTGAAGGATAATTCTTTGACCTCAACTGACGAATTTGCCGGTCTAAAATGGTTGTCGGCTCCTCCTCATAAGTCAAGTCTTTGTCCAATTGGACAGAGCTGAAATCTAACACGTGGGACGGGTCACCATGATATTTCTGGAGCATAGACACATGGAATACCGGATGAACTGAGGATAACCCTAGAGGCAACGCAAGTTTATAATCCACCTCCCCCACTCTCTCCAGAATCTCAAATGGCCCGATATATCTAGGGCTCAACTTACCCTTCTTCCCAAATATCATAACACCCTTCATGGGTGATACCCGAAGCAATACTCTCTCTCCAACCATAAATGCCACATCATGAACCTTACGATCGACATAACTCTTTTGCCTAGACTGAGCTGCACGAAGTCGATCCAGTATAATCCTGACCTTATCTAAGGCCTCTTGAACTAAGTTTGTACCTAATAACCGATCCTCTCCCGGCTCAAACCATCCGACTGGAGATCTACACCGTCTACCATATAATGCCTCATAGGGTGCCATCTGAATGCTCGACTGGTAACTATTATTGTAGGCAAACTTCGCTAATGGCAAGGCTGGTCCCGAGAACCTACAAAGTCAATAACACAAGCGTAGAGCATATCCTCCAAGATTTGAATAGTACGCTCGGACTGACCGTCCGTCTAGAATGGAGTGTTGTGCTCAACTCAACACGTGTACGCAACTCGCGCAAAACTACCTTCCAAAAGTGCGAAGTAAAATGCGTACCTTGATCAAAATGATAGACACAGACACACCGTGAAGGCGAACAATCTCTCGAATTTATATCTCTCCCAACCGCTCCGAAGTATAAGTACTTGCCAATGAAATGAAATGTGTTGATTTAGTCAGCCTATCCACAATTACCCAAACGGTGCCAAAATTCCTCTGAGTCTGTGGGAGTCCAACAACGAAGTCCATAGTGATACGTTCCCACTTCCCCTCAGGAATCTCTATTTGTTGAAGCAAACCACCAGGTCTCTGATGATACTCACTGCCTTCCTACTCAATGCATCAACCACCACTTTGGACTTCCCCGGATGGTACAATATAGTGACATATAATCTTTCAATAACTCTAACCATCTCCTCTACCTCAAATTAAGATCCTTTTGCTTGAACAAGTACTGAAGACTGCGATGATCCATGTAAACCTCACACGGCACACCATAAAGATAATGCCTCCATATTTTTAATGTGTGAACAATGGCTGCCAACTCTAAGTTATGGACATGATAATTCTTCTCATGAGCCTTCAACTGTCGAGACGCATATGCAATCACCTTGCCATCATGCATTAATATTGCACCTAATACAATACAAGATGCACCACAATACACCGTGCACAATCCTGAACCTGTGGGCGACACCAACACTGGCGCTGTAGTCAAAGCAATCTTGAGCTTATTAAAGTTCAACCCACACTCGTCCGACCATTTGAATGGAACACCCTTTTGGTTCAATATAATCTTAATAGTTGTTCATAATCAATTACAGAATCACCAAATAACTTCACGTAACAATAATCCTTTTTCAACACTTTACAATACTGATAACGAGATGCGATGCATGAAGACCTCATAATTATTTACCCGAATTAACGTGTCTCATTTAATGCCACATGGGCGGGCACCTACCTCGTAGGTTAAAGCTCAATAATTATAACACGAATTTGGCAAATTATGCACAGATAATTTTTATACAAAAAATTTCAAATAAACCTAACATGCATGACTCCCTATTAGTACTATAGTAAAATTATAATTTCACAAGGGAGAATTTAAACACAAGAATTTTCATCACAAGGATCATGTCCTTATATAACTTCCACCGCGGCTCGTACCCCGATTTAAACATATCAAATCATATTAAAATGCGAGGATTTCTCCCTCAGTTCTGAATCACAAGTAATATGCACATCGTGCTACTTGAAACATTCCCTTTTCTTCTTTTAAATATTTTTCGTTAAACAATATTACAACACGTAATGATAGACATAACTATCTCCATAGAATTTACACTACAAGTATTCACATAAGTAGATTTCAGAGTTACGAAGCTCACTCGAGAGTGGAGCATATTAGTATGACTTTCCTATATACTCATAATCGAATCAAGTTAAGGAAATTATCACTTTATAATAACTAGAGATTGTACTTGTAATGACACGATCTGGTGTAGCGACCTCAGCCATACCATAGAAAATATATATTAACAGGTTGGATCTCCATCTCTAGGAATCTGACCTGCGCCTTCGACATTCCAACCCATTTTTCCCCTAGTTGGTCATGTAAGTTGAGTTGTAACTGCAATGGGGCACGTATCCTAAGTGCTCTGATGATATATGACTCTCCCAACTCTAGGACAATTTCTACCACTAGCCGAAATAAAGTATCAACCTTCCCTAAGTCGTACAAAAATTTTACAATCATATTTGAGTCCTTTAATGAGTCTGTGAACTTGCTCTGTAGCTATAGGAACCGAAGTAGGAGTATGACGGGCTAACTTACCGAACCTGATGGCATATTCTCACACTGTCATGGTGACCTGACGCAACCGTTCAAACTCTATGTGCCACGCATTATGGAGAGTGCGAGAAACAAACTCTTGCAAAAGCATTTATGAGAACTGAGTCAAGTAGTTGATGTTGCAATGGCTGATCGTCCTCTTCATAGGCTTGCCACAAACACCGGCGGCCAATTTCTTCTTTTACTATGTTGACTCAACATTGCTGAGCTACCCAATTTATTCATATACTCTTCGTTATTATTTTGGGGTAACTCACATCCCTATTGACACACAATGATCACAAAAGTAGAGCTCTATACAGATAAATCTTGGCACGAACCATTGAAAGGTCCCTGCTTTCTTTTCTTTTGCTTGACATGCACGAAGGATGGGTGTTCATTTAGTTTATGAGTCATCACTTCTTGGGGTATACCTTTCATATCTGAATGGGACCAAGCGAAACAATCTGCATTAACTTTTAAATATTCAATTAATTTACCTCTTCTGGTGGGGTTTAACCTTGTGCCTATATGAAATTTTTTCTCAAGCTCCTACTCGAATAGTGGAACAGTTTCGAGCTCCTCAGTAGTTGTTTTGATATGCTCGTCCTCTTCTGGTTTCTGAATGACATCAGGTCTGGAATCCATGTCCATATGTTTTGATGCAACTTCTGTGGTAATTTGATTCACCATCTTTTTGTCGTTTTCTTCCGTGTCTATTTGAGTTGTTTCCTCGTCCTTTGATTCTTCTGCTTCCTCCTTTTTATTGGATTGTACTACTGAATTGATGTTTCTTGAGGTCTGATAATCTCCTCGAATATGTTGAATTCCCTATTTGGAAGGGAATATAATTACCTGCTGTAAAGTAGATGGTACTACTTTCATATCAGGAATCCATGGTCTCCCCATGATTACGTTGTAAGCCATATCAGTATCAATGACTTGGAATTTCGTGTCGTTGACAACTCCTTCTACGTAGGTATTAATCTCGATTTCTCTTTTTGTTATGACTATAGAGTTATCGAACCCAGATAAGGTTCGTGCTTTTGGAATTACACGATCCTCCATTAGCATCTCTTTCACAACCCTCAACAAAATGATATTGACCGACCTACCTGGATCAATCAACACTCTTTTCACGTTAGTTTCATGTATAAGTAGAGATATTATCAGTGAGTCATTGTGTAGAAGCAATAATCTGTTGGATTCTGCATCGTCGAATGATATGTTGTCTGCTTCCAAAGTTTCACGAGTTCGCTTCACGTGGGTGATTGTTAACTTGGTTGTTCTTTTGCAAATTACATCGTTCACATCTTCTCCTCTGCGTATCACATTCACTGTTCTCTTTGGAGATGGTGGCTTAGGGGGCTCTTGCATGTTCTTATATATGCATGTTTACCTTTTTTACTAAACAGTTCTGTTAGATAGCCTTGTTTTAATAATTGTTCTACCTCACCTTGCAATAATCTGCAATCTGACGTTCTGTGTCCATGATCGTTATGGAATTCGCACCAAAAGCATGGATTCCTTCTGTTTGGATTCGACCTCATTTCTTTGGACCATCGAACTTTATCACCCATGCTTCTTAATACTGTAATTAATTCAGAAGTACTTACATTGAAATTGTCGTCTCCAATTCTTGCATTACCTCTATTTCTTTCATCTCGATCCTTTCGGGATCTGGATGAAGATGTGCTCGTATCTCTATTTGACGGTCTATAATCTGATCGCGTGTTTTCAAACTTGGAACGAGTTTCTCGTCCCGAAGGTCCCATATATGGGTCGTTCCTATTTTTACCAATTCTCTTTTCTGATTCGGAGCGTCTAGAACTGGTCATGTCCTCTGTTTTTGATTGTGCAACGGTATCTTCTTCTATTCGTAACTTGGTGATGTACCTGTTATAAACATCGTTCCATGTTGTGGCTGGGAACTCTCTCAATCTTTCTTTGAGCCTTCTCGTAGCTTCTGAGCTTCTATCATTTAAATTACTTGTGAATGCCATTGCTGCCCAGTTGTCAGGCACTCTTGGTAGCAACATTCTTTCTCGTTAAAAACTGTCTACAAACTCACGGAGCAACTCCGTGTCTCCTTGTTTTATTTTGAATATGTATTCTATTCTTTTTTCGACTTTTTGTGCACCGGAATGTGCTTTTATAAAGGAATATTCAAGCTCAGCAAAAAGAGTCAACAGAATTTTCGGGTAAAAGAGAATACCATGTTAGTGCTCCTTTTGTGAGGGTCTCTCCAAACTTCTTGACCAGCACTGATTCAATTTCTTGCTTAGTCAAATCGTTGCCTTTTACTCATGTAGTAAAAGCGGTGCCATGATCACGTGGATAGGTAGTCCTGTCGTACTTTGGAATATCAGGCATTTTGAATTTCTTGGGAATAGGCAAGGGTGCTGCACTTGGCTTCCAAGGTTGTTGAGAATATCTATCAATGTCAATACCCTTGATGACAGGTGGTACTCCAGGAGTTTGCTTGATACGATCATTTTGTTCCTTCACCTGTTTCTGCAAGGTTAGTAGTAAAGATTGTAAATCTGAATCATTAGACATACCTGGTCTTGTTTCAAGAGACTCATTCATAGTGCCTCTACTTCCTGAGTTTGCTAATCCGGATTGTGGATTTTCCACAGTTGCGGTGTTTTTTGGAGGAGGCGTAGGTGATATAGCTAGTAGCCCCCTCATGAAAGCTTGTAGAGTTTCATTTACACATTCGCCAACCATTTGCTTCACAGGGTCTTGTTCTCATGTTTGTTCATTTCCAGTGTGTTCATCATTTTGAGTTGTCGACCTCCCTGGGGATTGGTCCCTTGAACCTCGTGGGGATCCCTAAGGTGATGGAACTGGAATTCCAATTGTCTGTTGGATGTTCTCATTAGCGTTCGACATGATTCATGAAAAGTTGTTTGAGAAAAAACAAAGATTATCATATTCCCAGTAACAGAACCAATTTATTTAACCAAAGAATTAGATTCTCCGCCAAAGCTATTTTAAGAAGTACTCGGGTCTCTGATAACCAATAAAATAAGCTAATAAGTATAATCAGACTTGTAAGTAGAAAGCAACAAAGATGCGTAAAAGTAAGTGTATTTCAATAGTGGTTCGAACGTCTCCTTACAAGTTATATTTTACTCCCTTTTATAGGGAATTCCTTAATATAACGCCTACTCTTCTTAATGATTGAGCATTAATGACTAATAATGGCCTTAATGTAACGTTATAATGGTTAATCGTAATTGTAGCGTGAAGATTATGTAACGTTTAGCTCATTGATTGAAGATCTTTGAATCTGCCCTTTATTCTGCCTTGATTCATTCTGACTGTGTCTCTTCAACTCCTCAATTAGAATGAGGTTCTCGTATCTAATTGCCTCGTGGGTATGCTATTTCGTTCCTCTTTGTTTTGTGCCTATTTGTAAAGTCATGTCCAGTTGTCATGTTTTCATTGCTGCACATGGATTGCCTTGCCATCTGAATTAATACACGTGTGAAGCCTATTTTTACCAATACAAGAGCGATATTACAGCAGAAAATCTCACCTCGGATATTTTAAAATTGGGGACTTCGTCCTTAAAAAAGTCTTCCAATCAACAAAGGAGGCCGATGCAGGAAAACTAAATCCAAATTGGGAAGGACCCTACAAAGTCTTTGGCATTGCTGGGAAAGGCGCTTATGAGCTAGAAACCATGGATGGCAGAATTTTACCAACAAGTTGGAACGCCGTTCATTTGAAGAAATACTACTTCTAAGGAAATAAAATATCCCAAGGTCAGGTATCATTACGATCGATTTCATTTTTGTACAGTTGAAATTATACTAACCATTTTAGATGATAGGCAAAAAGCTAACCCATATCCAGATGATGATATTAGACCTGCATAGACACGAGGAAGTAACTGAATTCCCGGTCTAGGGTTATAACTTTCTGATGGGTGTTTTAAAGGGTTAAGCAGTCATCATCTAAACTATATACCTTCGAGTCCCGTATGCTTTTCCTTTTCAGGAAAAGGACCACAATAAAGAAACAATCAAGTGCTCGAGATTTCATTCTTCAAATCTCAAACACTTGGGGGACTATACAGTATGGAAAGCAAAGAAGAAGCAAAGAAGTCTATCAAAAAAGTTAAAGCTCAAGCCTGAAGATCCATTTTCCCCAACAAGTCAAGCGTTATGAGCAAAATCAAAGAGCCAAAGACAAAAACACAAAGCCTGATTCAGAAACCTACAAAAAATATATTCGTGAACGGAAACAAATGTTTAGGTTAAAGTCAGAATATTAGTTACGGGTAAAAATGCATATCCTTGTTTTTTTCTAAAATATGTTGTAAAGGAAAACAGTTACGGGTAAAAATTCATACCCTTGTGTTTATTAAAATCTGTTGTAAAGAAAACAGTTATGAAAGAGTTATAGACGATACTCAAACACATGTAAAATGTTACGAAAGTTCAAATAATACAAAGACTTTCTTCAAAATATTGTTCAGAAAAAACGTGTGAATTTCTATCTCTCTTTTGTATGTTTACACCATTATTAAGTTGAGACGTCTTCTTCATTAAGTGTCGATCACAAAAAGGTCCCTCTTTTATAAATCGTGCTTATTTCAAAATGACATGACATATCAAAGCATTCTCAATGCAAAATTAAAAACTAAGGGGTAAAACAAAAACCCTAACGAAAAGCATGCAAACACTTAAGAGTAAAACAAAAACTCGAGAAATCATAAGTCATGCTAATATTAATATTAATATTATGGCAAAAACTAAGTATTAACTTAGTTTGAAGCCAGATACAAGGTTGCCCCTAAGTTGTCATTGGGGACTTACAAGAACCAAACTTTACCCCCAAATGGGACCGGGGGTAACCACCAATTGTTTCAAACAAAAATAAAAGGGACAGGGTTCAATAAACTATTTCACTAGACACTGGGGGGATTATCTTCACCAGCAGGAGGAGTAGCTTAAGATGGCGAGGCTTAAGCAGCAGCTTCATCAGGCACGATCTCATCACCCGTTGGGACCTCAACTTCAGGTGATGAATTTTTTTGACTCTGCCGAGACTTTTCAATCGTCTCCTTGGTTTTGGCAATTTCAACTTCTAAGTCAAAATTCTCTTGGCCCATTTCCGTCAATGTGTCAAGTCGGGCATTCAAATCAGCCCAGCTTACATCAACAACTGCTTTATATTCAAGATCCTCTTAGTCTTTCTCCCATTGTTCGATATCGGCTCTTAGCTCATCTTTCTCAACCACGACAACATCATAAGAAGCCTGCAAAGGGGCAAAGGATCTTTCCAAAAATTGAATCTTGTCTGAAGATTCACGGGGGTCTTCTTGAGTCTGAGAAAGTGATTGCACAAGTTCACCAGCATAAGCCTCCTTTTGATCCAACAAAACCTTCAAGCTTCTTATCTCTTCAGTAGCATGGGAAAGCTTCTGCGCAAAGGAAGAATCTAAGATGTTTTTATCCTTACCTGCCTGATTTGATGATGCTTTCTCTATGGCCAATTCCGCTGCAATTACTCTGATTTGCTTCTCCAAGGTACATTTATCCTCCTCTACTGCCTCCATATCAAGCTGAAGACTCTCGAACTGCTCCTTCCAGTTGTCATCCTCGGTATGATAGTCATTTGCTAATTGCTCCATATGAAGGATTTTTTTCATTAATTTTGTGCCAATAAGATTGATCTACATAAAAGGAGAAGTTAGATACGGTAAAGGATATAAAAAGAAGGAGGAATGATATAAAGTCTACCTTCAGGGACGAGTGCACAATCTCGTTCATCCAAGTTAAGGAGTTGTGACTTTCTAACTTAGACTTCTCAACCGGGCCTATCAGGGGCTTTATCCATACATCCGCCTGGCCTGACTTCTTTAAGAGGCTGCCTCCCGCAGGAACCGCTATCATTATTTGCTTCATCACCCCACTACTGGAAGATCCTACTTCAGCAATAGAAGGCATGGAAGTAGGGGTAGATGAAGGAGCCACAAATGGAATAGGTTGGGGAGCAGAAATAGTAACTGGAGCAGTAAACGAAAGTTCCACAGGAGAAGACGGAGGAAAAATAGCAAGAGGTGCTTCCTCTGAAATTGTACCAAAGCCTTGGTAGAACAGTTGTTCGATTGATTCATTAGTAGGAGAGGGAGTTACATATTCAGGGGCGGAATGCTATGATTCAGGTACGGGAGGATTAGCAACGGGAATAGACTCATCGTCAGATATGACCCTCCCTCTTCGCGACCTCCGAATCAGCGAACCTTCCTCGTGTTCTTCCTCCTCCTCCAAGGTCTGGACCCACTTGCCTTCCTTTTTGACAGGAGTTAACAATGATTTCTTGGGCCTTAGCCAAAGAAAGTTTTGAAGAAGACACAGCAGCAAAAGAGATTCCACGAGCAGGAAACCCTAACAAATGAAAAGGATTAGAAAATCTCGAAAAGAGAAAGAAAGGAAATATATAAAAAAACTTACCATGGGTTTTCACCTTCCAACCAAACCTCGACGAGAGGTACTTCCAGGAATGTTCTTCTATAGGAGCGATCAATAGTAATTTTTCTACCCAATCACGGAAACTGGAGACTTCCTCGACAGTTCCCATGGTTGCTGCAAAAGAAAAAGAAACAGTCACGGTACTGGTAACTTATCTATAAAAAAAAGAAAGTGAGCAAAATTGTACTCACGTGCAAAATTCCACTTCTCAGGGAAGAGGAGATTTTCTTCACCTACTAAACTTGCAATAGGGACAAAAACATACCAGACATAGCATCGGGGAATAGAGAGTAAAAACTAAAACTCTTTTACTCCTAGCCGCGAGAGTAAAAACTCCTTGGCGGAATAGCATCGGGGAATAGAGAGTAAAAACTAAAACTCTTTTACTCCTAGCCGCGAGAGTAAAAACTCCTTGGCGGAATAGCATCGGGGAATAGAGATGAATAACATGATGGAAAGTGAAAGGAACTGAAGCCAAGTTTGTCAAATACCTAAGGCATGCAACTGCCGTCCAAACAAGAGGACCGATCTATCCCAACCAAACATTGAAGAATCAACAGAATTCTATGATGACAGGGTCGATGGGAGGTTTAAATCCTAAAGTGAAGGGATAAGTATACACAAAAGAATACCTAGTTCTGTAAGAGGTTATTCTCTAATTTTCATTAGGAACTATGACTGGAAAATCAGATTTCCAACAGCAATCTCTACGCACGAGTAACACTAAACCCTCTGTTATTTGGGTAGGATAAAGGTCAGCACGATCATGTGATGAGATGGAAGAAAGCTATTTACTAATGGCCTCACTAGCCTTTATAAAAGAAAACTCGGCCCTCGTCGACTCTTGTCTCACGAAGTGGTTCGTTAGATTCTCTACTCTTAGAAGAAGATCTAGAAGTCCTAGCCCTCGAAGAAGACGAAGAAATACTAGACCTAGAAGATGGCGGAGGAGTAATATTACGAGAAGAATAAGAACCCATGGAAGGTGTGGAACTTAAACTTCTTAGCCTACCACCCCTCCTACTCCGGATTGGAGCAGAAGAAGGAGATAGCTCGTCAACAATGATAACTTTTTTAGGTTGCTGGATTGAGGAAGACATATTTACGAGAAAGAAGAATTTACAAACAATGAAGGAGAGTTTGAAGTTTTTCGTGAAAGTAAAGGAAGAAAAAGCCCAGAGGCAACCGTCAAAAAATGGAAAAAACAGTGATGTGAAAGTCATAATTGAAACTGTCACTTCGTGACTGATGCAGTCGCAAAAAGACTTAAAAGGAGCTGAATAATTGCAGAACCAATCCGAGAATGCCACATGGCATGATAATTAAATGAAAGTGACAAGCGACGTATACATTCAGAGACGGATGCGATGGTACGAGTGAAGCGGCGGAAAAATATTCCCGCCATAAATGAGTGTCCACTTACCAAATATTTAATTGATAAATAAATGGTAAGTGGGGGGACTATATGTATTGGTAAAAAATAGACTTCACACGTGTAATATTTCTGATGACAAGGTGATCCATGTGGAGCAATAGAAACATGACAGTTGGTCACAAATTTACAAAGAGGTACGAGACAAAGAGGAACGGAACAGCATACCCACGAGACAATTAGATGCGGGAGCCTCATTCTAATTGAGGAGTTGTAGAGACATGGTCAGAATGAACCGAGGCAGAATAAAGGGCAGATTCAAAGATCTTCAATCAATGAGCCAAATGTTACATAATCTCCACGCAACAGTTACGGTTACCTATTGTAACTTTACATTAATGATATTATTAGTCATTAATTCTCAATCATTAAGAAGAGAAGGCGTTATATTAAGGAATTCCCTATAAAGGGGAGTAAAATATCACTTGTATGGATACGTTCGAACCACTACTGAAATACACTTACTTTTGCGCATTCTTGTTGCTTTCTTATTACAAGTATTATTATTATAAGCTAATTTCTTGATTATCAGAAGCCCGAGTACTTCTTAAAATAGCTTTAGGCAGAGAATCTAATTCTTTGGTTAAACAACTAGAAAGATTGATGACTGAGTGAGTCCGAGGGCCTGAGTGAGAGTGACATTTTTGGATCGGGCTGCACACCGCAGCATATTATATCTATTATACTTTATGGGATCGGGCTGCACGCCACATCGATATATTGATTATATTTATGTATATGGATCGGGTTGCACGCCGCAACAAGCCTTAGGCTACTTATATATATTATGGATCGGGTTGCACGCTTCAACGAGATTGGATCGGGCTACACGCCGCAGCGATATAGCGCTTGGGCTAAAGGAGCCCCTCTGGAGTCTGTACACCCCCAGTGAGCGGAGTAGACTGTATATATATGGATCGGGCTACACGTCGCAACAATTATTATACAGCGTTGAGTGGTTTAGTGTGCTAAGTATTGAGATTAATAGAGAGGATGCGAGGCAATGAGATTGAGTACTCTAAGAGTGGGAGTACATGTTTCACCTCTAAAATACATGGCATTTACATGCATACATGACATACAGGCATAGATATGCATTTTTCCTCATGATATATAGTATCATGTCATTCATGAGTTATTATACACGTTGATATATGGGTATGGAGAGGCACTTTATACTTGTTATTTGGAAAGAAAATAAAACATTTTATTTATTATGGGAAGGATATTTGGAAAATTACACTTTTCAAACTTACTCGTACTTTGGCATTTTCGGTAAGAGATCTGGGATTTTCTTTCACTGAGATATTTGAAAAGCATGACCATTTTTTCTGGAACTATGAACGAGTTGAGTATTTTGAGATATCTCTTATACTTGCATTTATGTTGTTATGAAATGTTGTGGAAATATTGGCTCTGGACCCGATCATGTGTTATCGTGTCACTGCTTTCAACCTAAGGTTAGTTATGTTACTTACTCAGTACATGGGGCCGGTTGTATTGATACTACACTTATGCACAGTGTGTGCAGATGTCGGTTGTTATTGTTGCTGTGTTCGATGATTGCGGGACTTGAAGATGTATCGGCGTCCCTGTTGTAGTTGCCTCCTTTGTTCGGGGTATCCTTAGCTTATAAAACTCTGTTTATGTACTTTTCAAACAGACTATGTATTTGTTTCATTGTTGCTTTGTAAACTCCATTCATAGAAGTTGATGACTTGTACTACCAGTCCTTGGGAAATATATAAGATTTAGATAATTCTGTTGTTTAATTGATTTATTAAGTTAAATGGAACTGGATAATTGTTAATTGGCTTACCTAGCGGGTTAGGTGGTGTCGTCATGACTGGTAGATTTTGGGTCGTGACACCGCGAAGGAGAGGTAAGTTGATTGAATATTTAAAATCTAATGCAGATTGTTTTGCATGGTCCCATTCAGATATGACAGGTATATCTTCGTAAATGATGACTCATAAATTAAATGAAGATCCATCATTCGTACCTGTCAAACAAAAGAAGAGGAAGAAAGGATCATTCAAAAATCAAGTGATCGATGAAGAGGTACAGAAACTCTTAAAGATCGGTTCAATACGTGAGGTAAAATATCCTAATTGGTTAGTTAATACTTTGGTAGTACCTAAAAAGAACAGTAAATGGAGAGTTTGTATATATTACATTGATTTAAACAAAGCATGCCTGAAGGATTCATTCCCATTACCGCATATAGATCAAATGATTGATGCTATTGCAGGTCACGAATTATTACGTTTTCTAGATGTATATTCTGGCTATAATCAGATAAAACTGGATCCCTTAGATGAGGAAAAAACTTCATTTATTACAAACAGGGGGACTTATTGTTACAAAGTCATGCCTTTTGGCTTGAAAAATGCTGGAGCCACATATCAGAGGCTAGTGACCAAGATGTTCCAAGAACATCTGGGGAAGACGATAGAGGTGTACATTGATGATATGTTGGTCAAATCAACACAAGCGGAAGACCATTTCCAACATCTTCCAACTACATTCGAGATCCTCCACAGGTATAACATGAAACTGAATCGAGAAAAATGCGCTTTTGTTGTTGAATCAGGTAAACTTTTAGGTTTTATTGTATCTAATAGAGGCATTGAAGTAAATCATGTTCAAATTAAAGTTATTGAAGAAATACCTGATGTACTCACAAGCAAAAAACAGGTACAGAGATTGACATGTAGGATTGCAGCTTTAGGAAGATTCATTTTGAGATCTTCAGAGAAGAGTTTTAAGTTCTTTTCAGTATTAAAGAAGCAAAATTATTTTGAATGGACTGAAGAATGTCGACAGTCCCTCAAAGATTTGAATACATGTCTATCAAATCCTCCCTTACTGTCTAAACCAAGGGATGGAGAAAGATTGTACGTTTATCTTGTTGTTGCAGAATTAGATGTAAGTGTAGTCTTAGTAAGGGAAGACAAAGGTAAGCAATCTCCTATTTATTATGTTAGTAAATCCTTATTGGAAGCTAAAACTAGATACCCTCATCTAGAAAAACTATCTTTAGCCTTGGTCGTGGCAGCTAGAAAATTAAGACCATATTTTCAATGCCATCCAATTTTCGTAGTAACTTCATATCCTTTAAGGAACATTTTGCACAAACAAGAATTGTCAGGCAGATTAGCCAAGTGGACAATAGAATTAAACGAATATGATATTGTTTATCAACCTAGGACAACAATAAAGTCTCAGGTTTTAGCAGATTTTGTCGCAAATTTTAACACGAAAATAATTCTTGAAGTAGAAAAGGAATTACAGATCTTCACTGGAGCTAATCCAGGAACATGGACTTTATTTACTGACGGCTCTTCTAATGTTAAAGGAGCTGGCCTGGGAATTGTCCTCATACCACCTTCAGGTGAAACTATAAGTCAAGAAATTAAATGTTACCCTATTACTAACAATAAAACAGAGTATGAAGCTGTAATTGCAGGTCCGAAACTAGCACGAGAACTCTTCATAGAGCAAATCATGATTAAACGTGACTCTCAACTGGTGGTCAATCAGATGCAGGGGACTTACACTGCTAGAGAGGCTCGAATGCAACAATATTTGGACAAAGCACGAGAACTGGTTAGGCGGTTCCAGTCATGGAAGATCGTGCAAATACCTAGAGAAGAAAACGCAGAAGCAGATGCATTAGCTAACCTTGCTTCAGTAGCAGAAGTAACGAGTGAAGAAAATGCAATTGTAATACATTTATTTCATTTAGCACTCGGCCAGGATAAGCGCGAGGTAACCTTTAATAATTTAACATGGGATTGGAGAAACGAGATTGTAATTTTTTTGCAATATGGGACCATACCTGTCTAATACGAGATAATTCATATCACAAAATGTTTGGTGGTACTTTAGCAAGATGCCTCGGACCTAATCAAACGGAGTACGTGATTAAACAAGTACATGAAGGGCATTGTGGAAATCACGCAGGTTGAAGATATTTGGTTAAAACACTAATCAGAGCAGGGTACTACTGGCCTAAAATGGAAGAAGATGCGGAAAATTTTGTAGCCAAATGCGAAAAATGTCAACGTTATGCTAACAATATGCACCGACCTACAGAATTATTACACCTGGTTATTTCCCCATGGCCATTTATGAAAGGGAATGGATATAGTAGGGACCTTACCACAAGCCAAAAGAAAGGTACAGTTTTTACTAGTACTAACAGATTATTTTTCAAAATGGATAGAAGGGGGTGCTTTTAAACAGGTACGGGAAAAGAGGTGAAAGATTTCATTTGGCGGAGCATTATATGTCGATTTGGGGTTCCAAAAGAGAACGTATGTGATAATGTCCCACAATTCATAGGCTCAAAAATCACAGAATTCTTTCAAAGTTGGCAAACCAAACGAATCACCTCTTCACCTTATCATCCTGTGGAAAATGGACAAGTTGAGTCAGCAAATAAGATTATCATCAATAATTTGAAGAAGAGACTAGACAAATCAAAAGGGAATTGGCCTGAAGAATTACCAAGAATGTTATGGGCTTATAAAACTACAGCAAAAACAGCCACGGGAAAGACTCCATTCTCCCTTGTTTACAGTTCAGAGGCTCTAATACCAATCGAAATTGGTGAGCCGAGCACGAGATTTACATTGGCAATTGAAGAATCAAATAATGACGAGTTAAGAACAAATTTATATTTACTCGAGCAAAGAAGGGAGGTCGCTTTAATCGGCATGGCAGTACAAAAGCAAATTATAGAGCGGTACTACAACAAAAAAGCTCACCTAAGATACTTCAAGATTGGAGACTTGGTTCTTAAAAAGGTTTTCCAATCAGCAAAAGTTACTAGAGCAGGAAAGCTAAATCCAAATTGGGAAGGACCCTATAAAGTTCGAGGTATTGCTGAAAAAGGTGCGTATGAGTTGGAAACCATGGATGGCAAGGTCTTACCCTTGAGTTGGAACGTTGTTCGTTTAAAGAAGTACTTTTTCTAAGCAGAAGAAATACCCACGGTCATGTATCCTTTAAATACGCTTTTATTTAGTACAGATAAAATTATACTAACAATTTCAAATGATAGGCAAAAAGCTAACCCACACCAAATGATGATATTAGACCTGAAAGACACGCGAAAGTGACTTAATTCATGGTCTAGGGTTACAACCTTTCTGATCAAAATTTAAAAGTGTTAAGCAGTCATCATCTAAACTGTATATACCTTTGAGTCCCGTATATTTTTCCTTTTCAGGAATTGGACCACAAGGAAGGAATAATCAAGTGCTCGAGATTTCATACTTCAAAGCTCAAACACTTGGGGGACTATATAATATGGAAGACAAAGAAGACTAGAAAAAGTCAGAATTTAAGTCAAGCCTGAGGTCTACTTTACCCAACAAATCGAAAGTTAAAGAGCGAAGTCAAGAGCCAAAAACACAAGCCTGACTCAAAAACCTACAAAGAACATACGCGTGGATGTAAACGAATGTTTAGGTTAAAGGCAGTATTAAGTCATGGGTTATAAGTTATAACCTTGTACTTTTACAAATCTGTTGTAAAGAAAACAATTACGAAAGAGTCATAAATGATACTTGAATACATGTAAAATATTATGAAAGTTCGAATGATACAAAAACTTTCTTCAAAAAACTACTCAAAGGAGCGTGTGTATTCCTATTTATTTTTCGTATATTTACACCATTATGAAGTTGAGACGTCTTCTTCATCAAGTGTCGTTCATAAAAAGGCCCTCTTTTATAAATCGTGTTTGTTTCAAAAAGACACGAAAAGCTAAAGCGTTTTTATGCACAATAAAAGAGTAGAACAGAAACTCAAAATAAAATATCACACAAGTTAAACAAAAACTTAAGATATAATATTATAAGATGGTTAAAACTAAGTATGAACTTAGTTCCAACCTACTTGATTTATACAAAAGAATCCCAAAACTGACCTGGGGATTTTCCAAAAACTTTACCCCCAAATGGGACCCGGGGTAAACCTCCAATTGTTCCACCAAATATTTAAGAAAATAACACTTCAAATATTATCATTTTTCACTGGGGGGGGGGGATATTGGCTTCATCACTATAAGGAAGAGCAGCTTCAACAGGTGAGGGTTGAGCAGCAGCTTCACCAGGTATGATCTCATCACCTTCAGGAACATCAACCTCGGGTGATGAGAAACTTTGATTTTGTCGGGCCTTCTCGATTGTTTCTTTGGTTTTTGTAATCTCAGCTTTTAAGTCAAAGTTCTCCTGGTCTACCTCTATTAATGTTTCAAGTCGGGTATTCACAAAAGCCCAACTAATATCAACGGCTTCTTTATCCTCAAGAGCCTCGTAATATTTCTCTTATTGCTCAATTTCAGCTTTTAATTCATCTTTTTCGTTCAAAGCTGCGTCATAAGAGGCTTGCGGGGGGGGGGGGGGGGGGGGGGGGGGGGGGGGGGGGGGGGGGGGGGGGGGGCAAGAGATTTCTCCAAGAAATTAACTTTGTCTTAAGAGAAACGAAGATCCTCCTGAGTCTGTGTGAGAATTTGAACAAGCTCCCCAGGGTAGGTTTCCTTCTCGTTCAACAAATCTTTTAAGCTCTTAATCTCCTCAAAAGCTTGGGAAAGTTTCTCAACAAACGAGGACTCAAGGAGATTTTTATCTTTGCCCGCCTGGTTTGATGATGCCTTTTCAATCGCCAATTCCGCTGCCATAACTCTTACCTGCGGCTCCAAGGTATATTTTTCTTCTTCTAGAACTTCCATATCAAGCTGAAGACTTTCGATCTGTTCTTTCCAATTGTGGCTCAGTTTGGTAGTCGTTCATCAACTGCTCCGTATAAACAATCCTTTTCATCATCTCCGTACTGATGAGATTGATCTGCGCAATAAAAAGGAGAATTTGATATTGATAAAGGGTAAATAATAATAAGCAAAAAGACACGGTTTGTACCTTCAAAGATGAATGCATAATATCATTCATCCATGTAAGGGAACTATGACTTTCTAGCTTCGACTTTTTGACTAGGCCAATCAAAGGTTTTAACCATACGTCAACTTGGCCTGACTTTTTCAAAAGATTACCATCAGCAGGAACCTCGACAGTAACTTGTTTCATCGCCCTACTACTGCTAGAGGAGCCGACTTCAACATGAGAAGGTACGGCAGTAGGGGATGTCGAGGAAGTCAAAAAATCCACAGACGGAGTGGTAGAGACAGCAACAGGTACGGGCAATTAAGGTTCGATCAGAGCAGAGGCAGGAAAAATGGCAAGAGGCGCTTCCTCAGAAATTGAGTCACCAAACCCTCGAGAGAAAAGTTGTTCTGTTGAGTCATAGGTTGCAGCAGGTGTTTCCTCATCAGAACTCACATGAGTGACACTATCAGGCTCAGACACGGGAGTAGAACTAGGAAGGGGAGTAGATTCATCATCAGAAACAACTTGTCTCCTTGCTCGTAGCTTTCGAACCAGCGAGCGTTCCTCTTGTTCTTCTTCATCCTCAGAGTTCTGTGGCCTTTCAGCCTTTCTTTTTTATGAAGAACTCAAGATTATCTCTTGAGCCTTTGATAAGGAGAGCCTTAAAGCAGTGATTGAAGCAGCAGTAACACCTCGAACAGGAAACCCTAGTAAAGAAAAGGGTCAATAAGTTCCAAAGAAAATATGAAGGTAAGGAAGAAAGTGAAAAAAGAAGATTAACATGAGTTTTCACTTTCCATCCAAATCTATTTGAAAGGTACTTCCAAGACCTTTCTTCCATAGGAGAAACTATTAATAATTTACTACACAACCACGAAAATCGGGAATCTCCTCAACGGTTCCCATGGTTGCTGAAAAAGAAAAAGTAAAACAGTTACGAGAACATGTATTCTTCACAAAAAGAAGGGAAATAAAAAGGTAACTTACGTGCAAAGTTCCACTTCTCAGGGAATGACATATTCTCTTCACCTACTAATCCACTAGTAGGGGCAGCAACAAATCGAGCATACTATCCACGATCTCTATCGTCCTCGTGGCTTACCAAAACTCTCTTACTCCTTGCCACAAGAGTAAAAGTTCCATGACGGAATAATTTGGGAGAGTAAAGATGGATTAGATGGTAAAAGGTAAAAGTTAAAAGGTAGAGACGCCAGATTTGCTAAGTACCTAAGGCATGCCACAGTCCTCCAAATAATAGGACCAATTTGTCCCAAAGATACATTGAAGAAACGATAAAACTCGATAATGACTGGATCGATGGGTGGCCTAAAACCTAACGTGAAGGGGTATGTATACACGAAAGGAAATCCAGCTTTAAAGGAAGTAATCCTTTGATTATCATTGGGGACCAAAATCGGGAAGTCAAGTTTCCAGTAGCAATCTCTACGCACAATAGAAACTAAACTCTCAGTGATCTGAGAGGGGTAAATATCAGCGCGGTCATGAGATATCATGGAAGTGACCTGATTTTTAATTGCACTATCAGTAGCAAAGAAAAGTTCTGCGGGAATAATCTCGTCTACTGTAGGTTCACGAAGTGGTTCACTAGAGTCCCTACTTCTAGCAGAAGATCTATGCGACGATGAAGCCCTAGTCCAAGAAGATGATGGAGGAGTAATATTAGCCCTAGAAGATGATGGAGGAGTAATATTGACTTGATAAGAGGATCCACGAACAGACACCGATCCTAAACTTCTTAGCCTGCCACCTCTCCTACTCCGAATAGGAGAAGAAGAAGGGGGAGTTCATCTACAATTACAACTTTTCTGGGATCAGGATTTGAGGAAGACATAATTGAGTAAGAAAAATATATGAGAAAGTTGTGAAAGAAAAAGGAAGTTTTTTGTGAAAGCAAAGGCAAAGGATGTATTTATATGCATAGGCAACCGTAAAATAAAGCAAGTAATGATGGGAATGTCATTATGCAAAATGTCACTTTGTGACTGATGCAACCAAAAAAAACCTTAAAACCCGCTGAAGAGTTGCATAGCCAATCGGAGACTGCCACGTGGAACATGCATTAAATAAAGGTGACAGGTGACGTATTGATCCAGAAGAAGATTCAACGGCACGAATGAAATGGCGGCAAAAAGTTCCCGCCATAAATGAAGATCCACTTCCCAAATATTCAATTGTTGAATAATTGGTAAGTGGGGGGACTATCTGTATTGGTAAAAATAGATATTACACGTAAAATTAATCAATTGGCTGACATGGCAAGTCACGTGGATCAATGGAAGAATGACAGCTGGATGGATACTTAGAAAGAGATACTAAGCAAAATAGATACGAGCTAATCACCCACGAGATAACTAGAAACGAGTGCTCAAGTCTATTTAAGGAGTTGAAGAGACACGGTCAAGATGAACTAGGACAGAAAAGAGGCAGATTCATAGGTCTTCAATTAATGAGTCTAAACGTTATGGAATCTTCACGACACAGTTACAATTACCTATTATAACGTTTCATTAATGATATTAATGCTCATTATGACTCAATCATATAGAGGAGTAGGCGTTGTACTTGAATTCCCCTATAAAAGGGAAAGAAATGTTATTTGTATGGACACATTCTGATCACCATTGGAATATATTTTACTTTCTTGTGATTTCTATTAATTACTTTACTATTTTTTGCTCTTATGTCCTTTATTTTTTCTGAGAGATTATTGGATTTATTGTTTATCAGTAGCCCGAGTACTTCTTAAAATAAGTTTTGATTGAGAATCTGATTCTTTGGTTAAACATTTTAATCCCTTTTTCCCTTTATATTTCGAAAAGAAAACTATTTAAAAAAATTTATTGCATATATTCTACCTATATTATATTGGCTAAATCACAAAAAAAAATGAATAGATTATGCTAAGAATCAAGTAGTATGCCTATTGGATAAAAAATTCTCATCCCAATGGTTGTCGTGTGTGATAGGCCTATTACCTGTTAAATTTTGAAAGAATTAATCTAAATAGCCGTTCATCCAACTACTTAAATAAAAAATAGTCGCTAGATGTATGATATATGTATAATTTATGTATTATATTTATAAAATTATATATATTCAATATATAATCTATGTATATGGCTAGAAAAAGTAAACAACAAATATGACATGCTATTTGTGTAAAGATCCCTTTATATTTGGCCGTGTTTCATTGCCTTAAGAAAATAAAATGTGCATCGGTTGTATGAGCTATTTTCAATAAGGATTTAACCTATAGACAATAGAAGTATTAAAAAAATTATATTATTAATATATCTTTTATGATGGTGGCATGTGAATCAACTTGCACTATCTGTGTAAAAGAAGATGGTGGTATGTTTAGAGCTTTGGATCAACTATAAATAGGTTAAATTACAATATCTTCTTTTTAAAGAGAAAATTTCACTTTATACCCATTATGACCAAACTATTTACCCTTAAATACCCAAACTTGAATTATTTATTATTCTTACCTATGCAACCAAGACTATTTACCCGTCCCACAGCTATTTGATTTCGCATTCAAAGTATAGAATGTTAAAACATCTGACTTCATTTATGCAAGCTTACTTGGTAGTGGACTTAAATGGATCTACTTTTCCTCTGCCAGATCGATCTTCATTAAGAGAGTCAACCCAAGCTATTGCTCTACCGCCTCTTCTTATGATTTTTATGTGTGTATGAAGACCCACCATTGTTGAGCTTGAAGCTCCAGAATTTGAAATTATATTTTGAAGATTTATTGTTTGATTCGGTGTGGGTGCTATAAAATATTGCTTATAGTATCTTCGATCCCATATCTAAATTTTTATGTGTATTTGAATATCCACCATTATTGGGCTTGAAGATCAATTTTATTTTTGAAGATTTCTTATTTGATTCAAAGCGGGTGCTGTTAAATATTTCTTATAGTACATTCTGGAAGTTCATACTGAAATTTGATAGCATTTGGAGCTGATTTGAGGTGATTGAGATCGAAATATTCAGCTGAAAATCGAAGAAGAACACAGCTACCCAATAGTATATCGCTACAGTACAATATGCTGTAGGAGTATATAGCTATACTACAACAGTGTACTATTATAGTTTACAATATACTGCAACTGTATATTGTAATAATCGAAAAAGAACACAGGTACTTAAAAGTATATCGCTACAGTATATGATATACTATATGAGTATATAGTTATACTGCAACAGTATACCATTATAGTATACAATATATTGTTATAGTATACTGTAATAATATGCAAATATACTATAACAGTGTGTTGTAATAGTATAAAATATACCATAATAGTATACTTATTACCCGTAAATTCACTTGCCTTTTCCCTTTTAATTTGCTTTAAGCTTTTACCCAGGGTGAGGGGCAAATTGACAATGGAATATATAAATATATAAATATATATATATATATATATATATATATATAGTGTCACGACCCGAATTTTTCACCGTCGGGTCCATGATGGAGTCTAACGTNGAAGGAAATATATATATATATATATATATATATACACGGTATACTCTTACAATTAGATCCTTTTAGAATTTTTTAAAATTTTTATTGACAACTGATATTATTTCAGTTTATTAATTGAATTAACAAAAAAATTAACTATTTGCGTACAATTATATACCCTGTTGGTATAGCTATATACTATACTGGTATCATATGTTAGTTAATATTTTTTGGTTGTATTAGCTAAAGTTAATTGGTACACAATTTGATTTTTCTTTAGTATTAGTATAAAAAAAAAGAATAATAAGAAATAGTAAAAACAGTAAATGAAATTAGATTATGAAGAGAAAAAGAATATAAAAAAGAAGAAGTTAAATGAAATTAGAAAAGGAAAAAAGAAAAAAATAAGAAGAAAACGAGAAAAAAGAAAAGGAGAAAAAAAAACATAGAAATAAAAAAGAATTGGAGAATAAAGAAAAAAAATTCCACAAAAACTATTATGGATAGGAAATGTAATTAGTTGATGGGTTGAAAAGGTAAATAATTTTATTTTTGTGGGTAATTGTATCATTCTCCTCTTTTTAAATGGCTCAATACAAATAATACGTTCGCCCATAATGTGCCTCTATCTTTCTCCATATAACTGGACTGGGAAACACAAATTGTTTTGGAGTTTGGTATTATGTAGTTTCTCGGATTTATAGAATAAAAATTAAATAAGCTTTTGTAGTACTCAAATTAATAACTATTTTAATAGGTTATGTAGTACGCAAATAATATATGAATAGGTTTTCTATTTCTATTTGAAGTTGTTTTTGCACTTTTATCTGCGGTAATCTCTATAAGAAGTGCTTTGTCCTTTGAATCTCAACTTTAAGGAGTAGGATTGATACCAACATTATTCTATATCAGATAATGAAATTAGTTATTTTAATTGCAATTCAAGGGATGTGATAAGCAGAGGCGGATTCAGGATTTCAAGCTTATGAGTTCGAAATTTTAATCGTTTTAAATTACTGGGTTTTAACTTCTAAATTAAAAATTTATACATATTCTATGAAACATTTTTAACAAATACAATGTTCGAACCAAAGCTACTAGTTTCGGCCGAACTCACCCCCGATACTCTAGCTTCGTCCCCGGTGGTAAGGACGCACAAGGGGAAGCGGTCCGGACGCAACACGGGATGTGCGGATTAGAAGCTATGGGTTCAACACGGGACTCCAGCTCCTCAACCTTTTGTGTCGAACTTGTCTGAGCGGGAGCTACTGATTTAGTTGAACCCATAGCTTCTACACTGCATACGCCTCTGTAGAGAACAACAATACGAATTCTTCTTCCAAGATCGTCAAGAAGATGAAATTCCAACGGTGAAAATAATGAAGGAAGGTAGCGAAGAATCAGTAAACGAAAATGGTGATGATGAGGAAGGGGATATTGAAATATCCTGGCGAGATTGATCAAGTGCTCGAGAAGCTAGATGGTGAGGTTTCACCTCGAGGGACTCAGCGTCTTCGCTGACAGTGCAATAATGAGGGAACAACAGAGTATTGATTAAGGCTGTATTGTGGTCCGAGCCCAGTCCGGACCGGCCCAGGCCCGCGAGCCCACATGGGCTTTGGGCTAAACGGGCTGGCCCGTATGGTCCGGGCCCAGGCGGTCCTAGGAGCCCACTGTGGGTCGGTCCAGCATGGAGAGACCGCGAGCCCGGGACCGTTTAGCCCGGGACCGGCTGGCGGGCCTGGGCCGGTTCAACCGGGCCTAACGGGCCCACGACTATTTTTCAAAAAAACAAAAAATTAAAAAAAATTGGCCAACGGTTGGAAGTTTAAAAACTAGTCGTTGGCCTGCCAATTTAGCCGTTTGGCACTTTCAAAAATAGTCATTTGCCCCCCAAACTTTTTATAATTACACTTTTTCCTTATTCTCAACTATAAATACCCCCTCATTCTTTCACTTTTACTCACAAAATCATCAATCTCTCTCTAATTTTATTCTATAATTGCTTCCTTTATTATTGCAATTTGTGAAAAATTGTGAAGTTGGTGAATTGAAGTATTCAAGTCTTCAAATCTTCAACGATATACAATGTTTAAGAAGTTGTTCGTCAATTCGGTAAACTCGTTCCAACTCTTAAGTTTTAATATTATAATTTTGTTTGTTTTAGTTTGTATAATTATAACTAATATGAATATTTCTTTGAAAAAAATATTTGGTGGTAAGGAAAAATCTAAAATTGGTGAATCTAGTAGCCAAGCTACTACTACTTCTCCGACTCCCCCACCCAAACTTGTTACCCGTCATCCTCCACCTGTTATTCTTGATAGCGATAACCCTTATTTTCAATTTACCGATAGTCAATTTTACGATGATATTGCACCGGGTCAACAATTAAATGATGAATATATGAATGTTCTTTATGGTAATCCAACTATTGATGAAATTGATGAGGAAAATGATGATTTAGATGAAACGCAACTGGATTTAGATGATACACCTACTAGTCCTGTTGTTGAAGTTAACCCAACTGATAATAATCCAAATGATGTCCCGTCTGACTCTCTTGTAGTAACCCCTACTTTTAATAGACAACCTTCTAGACGGTGCGAAATATCTCTTGTTTGGAACTTTTTTATTCAACTAAGAGATCAAAATAAGGCTAAGTGTAAAACTTGTGGGACTTTGATGGCTCATAAATTTACTGGAGACCGTAGCGGTACGGGTTGTTTGACTAGACACATAAAGACACTCCCTAGAGATAAAGCTAGATTTCTTCAAATGAAAGCTGCGCAAGAGGGGACAAGTGTAGGTACTCCGGTTAACCCTAGTACCGGGTCAAATCTAGTTCAACCGGGAATTAACACTGTTACCGATGACATTTTATATTACGATCCAAATAAAGATCGTGAAGAATTGAAAAAAATGGTTACTGTTATGTGCTTACCCTATAGTTTACCTTCTAACCCTCACTTTGTGCATTATATTAGAAGAGTTTTTAATCCTACTTATAAAGGATGGCCTCGCGCAACCGTAAAGAGCGATATTTATAAATATAAACATGAATATGAACAATATTTGCGCTATTTATTTACTCATATAAATTATCGCGTTGTTATTACAACTGATATTGGTAGAAGTGGTATTGGCTGTGATTATTTTACTGTTATCACTCATTGGATTGATGAGGAATGGATAATGCAAAAGCGCATTATTGCTTATAGAATAATTAATTCACGTCACACAGGGAAGTTTATTGCTAACACAGTTGTAGATATTTGTAGATATTTTTGCATTAGAGATAAAATAATGTCAATTTCAATGGATACTGCTTCTAATAACACTAATGTTATAGGCTTGCTTACAACCATACTAAATCCTGCATTTAGTAATATTTTCCATGTTAGATGTATTTGTCATATTTATCATTTAATCATCGGTGATGGTATGAAAATTTTAAATGTTGAAATTGAAAAGGTTAAAATGGCTCTTAATTGGCTTTTTTATTCAAACCGTAGAAGAAGACTTAGAGAATATTTTAAAAAATATGATAAATTTGGCCTTAGAGAAAGAAAGGTTCCTAAACCTTGTCCGACTAAATGAAATTACATGTATGAAAGTTTAGTTGTTGCATATGAATATAGAAACCCAATAAACGCAACGTTTAATGCTCGTGTTGGTAGTGATGGTGATGATGATGAGCACCTTACAAATCAGGATTGGACTAATGTTAAAATTCTTGTAGAATTTTTAGAACAATTTCATGTTGCTACAAATGAATTATTTGGCAAATATTATCCTACTAATTCTAACTGTTTAGTTTATATTGCAGAACTTGCAAATTTGTTTACTCAATTTTCAGAGGGTGGGGTAATTTATCAACTTGCTATTAATTCTATGAGAGATAAGTTTAAAAAATATTTTTTCCCCATCCCCCCTCTTTATGGTGTTGCTGCCGTGTTAAATCCAATTAGGAGCTCCTCACTTTTGATATACAAATATTTATAAGGCTTTATCACTTTCAGATGAGGAATTTGCTACACTTGCAGATGCAAAAGCCTCAATTAAAATAAATGCTCAAACAATTTATAATGATTATCAACTTGCCTTAGATCATGTGAGACCAAATGTTCCAACTCCTACTTCGTCTAGTTCGCAATCATCTAAAAGAACGGCGGGACTAAAAGCACTTAGTGCTTGGACGGGGTTCAGGGGTTCTCAAGGTGATAATATTGGTGATAGTTCACAACTAAATGAGCTTCAAGTTTATTTGTCGCCGGGACTTGAATCAGAGAATCCTGGCGGCTCCTTTAATGTTTTGGAATGGTGGAAGGACAAAGAAAAACACTATCCGGTTCTTTCAAGGATGAATCAAGATATTTTAAGTATTCAAATTTCAACAGTGGCATCGGAGAGCGCTTTCAGTCAAGCGAGACTTCAAAACGGTGATCATAGAGCGTCTATGAAGGAGAGCATGGAAAAATCAGTACTCTTCAGAGATTGGATCCGTTCGGAAAGAAGAAACTTTGGACAAGCTGAATCACAACCAGAGATAGACGAAGCTTATGAAGAAATGCTAGCGGAACTTGCGGAGGATGCTGCTTCGCCCGGAAGCGGTGATGAACAAGCTTCTTTTCCGCTACCACCAACGGAAATTCCTCCGAACCTTGAAGGATTTATGAAATTTGTTAGAGATAATATGTAGACTAATATGTAACTTGTATTTTGGCACATCTTCATTAGTTTTTTTTCATTTTAATGGTGGTATTAGCACCTTGTTGTGCTCATTCCATTGGGGGGAGGAAGACTAAGAAAGATATTGCCATTTTTTGTTAATGTCTTAATAATAAAAATTATAAGGCATTCCCTTGAATATTTCTTTACAATTTTTTTTGTGTTTAAATTTGAATTACAATATTTAAGTCATAATTATATAATATAATTTACAAGAAATTGCATTAGATTAAAAAAATAGCCTATGGACTTAGGCCTACATTGGGCCGGTTCCACCCTCCAGGACCGCTAAGTCCGGGACCGTTTGGCCCGGACCGCTTGAGCCCAACCCGCCAGAGCCCGAGACCGTTTGGCCCGGCCCATTTAGGCCCGGGCCCGGACCACAATACAGCCTTAGTATTGATTAGGAAAATGTTGACCTGGTCAACATCAGGAAGGAGGGATTTGCACCATCTGTATGTTAGATTCCAATTTCAGGAGATGAGAGCAGGGCTGGAAAAAAAGTTACGACTAAAGAATATAAGAATTAGTCAATAGTTGCTTTAGTGAATTAGAATTTATTATGCGGGAGAAAACAATATACAGTCAAACCTTTCTATAACAGTTTCGTTTGTTTTGAATATTTTTAAAAATTATAGTGAAGTGCTGTTATAGAGAACATATATTATAATTATGACATAATATAAAAATTAGTTCTGAAAAAGCTTAGCTTTTATAATGAGGCGTTGTTATATAGGGATACTGTTATAGAGAAGTCTGACGGTAAAAACTACCGACACATCTTTTACATGTTATGTGTAGTTTGTAGACATGTACCTTTGTGAACGTTCACAATTAGCCAGGCAGTGAGTTTCGGATATCGAATGCCTAAAGATATTTTTCAAATATTTGAAAAAAAGGAAGAGAACCCCAACATACTACTTGTTAAGATTAAACCCCGTATCTTGAGGGGTGTAATGTAGGCAGTAGCGTACCGTAATACAAGCATATAACCAATACAACAAGACACAATTTATGTTAAGTGGGGTCCTTTTTTTCTACTTATTCATTTCTGTACGGTATTAATACATATATCAAATGGAATCATAAAGGGACTTCGGTCTCTAAGCAACAACCCAATAGTTTCACCACATTCGTATGGTTAATTTGAGTGAGTATTACAACCTCATTTATAAACTCTTCTGTTTGGTTTTGCTCAAGCTGTTTATACTTGTTGATTGCAACTATGCGTTGATCAGCACAGACACTCCAGCTCCTCAACCTTTTGCGTCGAAGGACGCCTCTGCTTGTCTGCGCTCTCAGCGTCAATGGGATGATTAGCTGGAGGAATGGTCGCAAATTCATGTTTCTAAGAGGCAGAGGCAGAGGCAGAGGTGGATCCAGGATTTGGAGGTTATGGATATCAAGTTGGTCAATTTGATCAAATTTAGCCTTCGATTTGGTTTATTCATCTTTTTGATATATACAAACAAAACTCGATCAAACAAAAAAAATTATTAAATTTCAACAGTGAAAATAAAGGAGGAAGAAGGAAGTAGTTTAGAATCAGTAAATGAAAATAGTGAGACATCACTACACACAGAGTTTCGAGCCCTGTGAATGAAAATCTCTTGGTAGGGAACATATCCTCTCCGACTTTAGTCCGAATTAGTCAGACAGTGATCATAACCGAATCCATGATTTAAACTTTATGAGATTCACAATTCTCCCACACCCTGTCAAATTTAATGGGATCATATTCTCCTAATAAGTTTGCTGATTCGACTGATGTATATTGTATAGATGCCAAAGGCCAAAACTTTGGTAAAGCTGATGCCAATTTGTGGCTGTAAAACAACATGACAAAATGTCTGGTAATTGAACAGATTGTATAGGAAACATAAGACAAAGATTTGGTTAAGCTGCCAACTTGTGGATGTAAAACAAGATAACAGTCAACATAAAACAACTAAGATCCAAATAAAGCTTCAACTTCCATCCTTTTCCATATAATATAATATCATTGACTCAATTATTCGCGTATTTTCATATTCCTTAGATTTCTACTACTATCCGCATGCTTTTGTTCTGGTTATTCTGTTATCTTGTTGGTATTACTGCTTCTTTGACTTTTTTACTATTGTGTTTCTCCACAAGGGTTCATCGGAAACAACCTCTCACCATGCACAAAGTGGGGGTAATGTTACGGACACACTGCCCTCCTCAGACCCTACTCGTGAAATTTTACTAGTGACAATTGAAAACCAGACTATTCAGTATCTAAAGTTTACTATTGATTTCGAGAATTTATAAGCGAAGGCCAAAAAAAAAAAATAAGATAGTTTTTCTATTGACAAAAAAGCAATAACTAATAATCAAACAGTTTGCAGGAACTCAGATTATCAACTAACACCAATAGTATCCTTCTCTTTGCAAATATTCTATGGATGAAAAGCAGCAGCACATAAGACAGTCCAATTTAGTACCACCCTTGTCATATATTGGGTATAATGCTTAATATCCAATTTATCATGTAGTGGTTTAAACACATTACGATTAAAAAAGGTTGTCCACGATTGCGTAGGATCTGGGGAAGGGCCTCATCCTAAGGGAGTGTGATGTAAGCAACTTACCCTGATGCAAGCATCAATGGTTGATTCCACGGTTGCTTCAGCTTGACGATTAATAATTGTTATTAATATATGGCATATTTTTTATTTGACTCTTGAATAAATATGATAGGATCACGAATATGCAGATAACAGGTGAGAAACCAAAATAGACAAAAAAAAGAGGAGATAATTCAATGGAACTTAATTTGGGGTGATTTGGCTGCTATTACTTAATTTATATTATTGAGCTCGAGTCACCCCAAGAGCAAGGTGGGGAGTTCTTGGAGGGAAGGATGTCGAGGGTCTATTGGAAACAGCCTCTCTACCCTAGGGTAGGGGTAAGGTCTGCGTACACACTACCCTCCCCAGCCCATTGTGAGATTATACTGGGTTGTTGTTGTTTATTCTAAGCAGTCCCATAATGACAGAATCAAGTGAAAACTAAGAAACAAATCCACTTGTATGGTACAAAACACATATAACATGTGCTATATATGTCCCAGCAGCCATTAAGATTTTGTGGTAAAGTAAAATAAGGAGCCCTGAATATCACAGCAAATTCAGACCCAAACAACTAATGACAGATTGAATTTGAAATAAGCAGCAACAACAACAACAACAAAAAACCCAGTGAATTCCCACAAGTGGGGTCTGGGGAGGATCCTCGTGCCAAGAGTCGACCGAAAACACCCTCTCTACGTTCACGGTAGGGGTAAGGTCTGTGGACTATCTACCTTCCCCATATCCCACTTGTGGGACTATACTGGATTTGTTGTTGGGGTCTAGAAAGGTAGTGTGTACCAAACCTTACTCTTACCCCGGAAGGGTAGAGAGGTTGTTTCCGTGAAATTGAAATAAGCGAGTCACAAAATTCAGAAAATGGGAAGGCTGGAAATTGTAACAGTGGAATCATACATAAGGTAGAGAAAAGCAAGCTCTAGATGGAAGATATTGGCAAGCATATTATGTTTTGATATTCCAAACTTCATATACATACAATTTTTTGCAATGAACTAAAGAAGGTATTTACAGATAAATAAATAAGAATCAGAAATTGAAAACAAGGTGGTTACTTAGTAAAAAAATTCCAGCTAATCTACTCTTCCACCAACTGAAACCACTCGACCGATCTCATCCGTTTGAAAATTGGTGTAAAAGTTGCCGCGCTTACCCTTTCTTTCTACTAGAATCGGGCCAATCGGGTGTCTTCATTCAAGCGACAGTACAGAAGAAGAACGAAACTAAGTGAGAGGCCGGGGGTCTAAAATCCCCTTACTGAACTCTGCCAAACTTCAACATATTGCTGATCTTTTCTTGTAACAAACATTTTGTTCCCTCCAAAACTGAAGTGTGTTATCTTATTACCACAAATATCTTTTGCTCTTCCCATTGAATTTTTCCTAAAAACTCTATCTTTTATAGAATTACCAATCAAAACCTCTGACCATAATTCAAGATTTCCTCCTTTACTACAAAATACTTGATTTCCATGACTCTCAATCTTACATCCAAAACCTTCTTTTTTACCATTTGTTACCTTTCTTTGATCACCAAGACAAGTCCAAGAATTCTCACCACCAATATTCCTCAAATCAGAAATGAAAACTTCACCCGAATGCACGCCAACTTTCAAAATGGCGGTAAGATCATCCGAAACTGTACAATCAGAGAAACAATCAACATTTTCCTTTATCTCCCACACTACATTCCCTGACCTTATATCCCAAAACCTAATATTCCCCCTTACACCAGACGGTCCACTATGCGATCCAGACGCCATTAACAAGTTATGACTAGAAATCCAACTTAATTTAGTAGCTGGAATTGCTGAGTCCAATTCAGCACCAAAGATTTCATAATGTCCAATCTCAGCAACAGGCCTAAAACTATCATTAAGATCATATATCATAATGCAGTTAGAATTTCTCCTACTTGATTCAAAACTAGTAAACAAGAAATCTTTTGAGGATCCAATTGCTTGTACTGTTGAACCAGATTTAGTCACATTTTCCCAATTTAATGTTTCCTTAACAAACCCTTTACTAACATCAATAATTTGTAATCCTGAAAAGTCAGTAGCACCAGCTGCTACAATACTAGGGGACAGAGATAACATAGAATCAATTCCAGCAAATTGAGTCAAAATAGTAGATTTTCTCTTAAGTGACCAATCAAATGAAGTTATTTTACAACCATGAGCAACTTGAACTGAACCAAGTTGAGTTGTGGAGATAGCAGTAGGTGAATCTCTACCACTTAAAGGTAAAATAACAGATTTTTCAAGATCAAAAGGCTCAAACTGAGATGGGTTTGATTGAGAATTTAATAAAAGATGCTCTACACCATAGAACTGAGATTCAAAAATCAAATCTTGAATATCAAAGGTTTTAGCTTTTGAGGGTAAATTTCCAGTTCTTAAAAGGGAAAGTAAAATAGAGAAAATTTCAGGGTCTCTATCAATAAAAGGAATAACACCAATATCAAAATTGGTAATTTCAGAAAGAAGGGATTTTGAACCTGATTGCTTTAAGGTCTGTTTGGTTGTTTGAAAAAGCTGACCTCCAACATCAATGGTGATAATATTTGAAGCTGAATCAATGGAGTTTCTTGAAAAATTATAAGAAAGAGGATTAGATCCAGCAAAAGGAGGCATCTTTTTGAGAATTCAGAAAGAATCAGAACCAAATAAGATTTGTTTTTCAAGAAAATAAAGTTGGGATTTTTGGAATTCAATCAGAGGAAATATAAAGATTCAATTTTTATTGAAAATTTGGTAGTTTAGGTAATTCAAGAATGTTCCTTCAAGAGTATATATAGGGACTTGATTTTCTAGAAAGTTAAAGTTGGGATCTTGGAATTCAACAGACTAACAAAAAAAAGACTAGTATTATTTTTAGACTAATTATTTTTAGAAGTTTCGTGGTTGGATGATGAATAAAGAATGGAGAAAAATAAGGGAAAATTAATTAATTTATTTAAAAAATGTGGATTAGCTAAAAAAGTGGCTCTAGAAACTAGAAAGTCAAAAAGACTGCAGCTGGTCAATAATGGGTTTTTGTATTTTTGGTTTCTAGAATTTCAAGTAGTTGACTATTATTGCTCGAGGGGTTAATCTAGCATTCCAACTTAGACCACATTTGTGGTTTTTCTTAATAATACTCCCTTCGGTCCAAAATAAATAATTTTTTGCTTGTTTTTACTCATATTTAAAAATTTATCTTTTAACATTAATTAATAATAAAATTGACCATATTAACTTTTATTATCCCACTTAAATACTCCTAACACATACTCCAACACTATTTACTCTAAGGACAATGTAGGAAAACAACAATAAATTCATTCTTGAATTCCGAAAAAATCACTTATTTTGTACCACAAGAAAAAAATCAGAAAATCACTTATTTTGGACCGCAGGGGTTACTATTTTTTAAGGTATTTTTGGTTTGGAAATGGGGAAAAGGAACAAAAAAGAATACAGTTTATAGATAAAAAGGGAAAGGAAAGAGGATTATATATATGACTATAAGTTAATGATCTTTTACATTTTTACTGTTCAATCAAGAATTTGAATAATAATGAGGCTAATTTTAAAAAAATGATATTATAGAACCGCTTTCAAAATAATATGCGAATATATATATATATATATATTC
>ML291391.1:0-26581 GCA_005239495.1 Nicotiana undulata | reverse complement strand
TATATATATATATATAAAATTTTGCGATTATCAGACGTAAATAGTTTCGGTGACGGGCCAAAAGCGATCTTTACCCTAGCTTTTTTCATTAAATTCATTAGATGAAAGATAAAAAAAAAAAATTAAAAAAAAAACATGAAATATTATGTGTATTTATATTATGGCTATTTAGGGGAAGGTGGCACTGCAATTATTAAAATCCAAAACAATGTCAACCCTATAATGAACTTTTAATTTAATAAATCTGTAGGTACATTTCCCCAATAATTTGGCCAACACATGTTAATTACTCTCAATTGAAAGTCACAACTAATAGTCGCATATCTTGAGGACCAAACAATATTGGCGGCATGCTTATGGTTTTCTATTTTATTTCCCTTAAAGTGTTTTGATAAAAATGCTTTTGCAGAGTAATATAGTGTACGTTTGGCTAACTAATTTAAAAATTAATAATTTTTAATATTAGAGCAGTAATTTATGCTAGCCTAAGATTTCATAAAGTGTTTATGGAAAAAGGGTATTATTTTCTTTTAAAAAATAGGTCATGTTACTATTAAAAAATATTTAATTTCCTAAAAGTTTGGTCAAATACCGCAAAATTAAATAGTTTTGACTTACCAAAGGTTTGTCCAAATAGGCTAAAGTAACCAGGGTGACAATATTTGAGATTATATTTGCTTCATGCAATAATTCCTATTGAGTTTAATTTCTATAAAAAGAAAAGATTTTGTTTTTGTTTTTTGTTTTTTGTTTTTTTCAAAAAAAGGGGACAATATTGGCGGCGGCCACTCATGTGCGTAGCTCCTCTAGTCAGCCCCCAAACCTGATTCTTGAGTAGATAAATTAAGACCCTTAAATGATATTATCGTCTTTAAAATCAGTTTTGATCCAATCTTATTTTTTATTTTAGTTTGGAATTTGCATCTTTGCCTGAAAAAGTCATGATTTAACTCCATGTTGTTTGGCAAATTTATCGATCTAAATTGTTTCTTGTGAAAAACGTTCGGTATAATATACTGGAGTTCGGTATAGTATCAAAAGTAATTGAAATTTAGCCACTTTTCATGTAAACATAAATCCAATTGAAAACACTGCTCAAAATCTGGAAAATTTTATAGCATAATATACTGGAGTTCGAATTTTTTATATGTGAACTTCCAGTATAATATACTGAGTTCCAACATAATATACTGGAGTTCCAATATAATATATTGAAAGTTCATACACAAGTGCTCCAATCCCCAGTATACTATGCTGGAATTTTCTGTGTGCTGGAGTTCCAGTATAATATGCTGGAAGTTCATACACAGGTGCTCCAATCTCCAGTACACTAAGGTAGAACTTTCTGTGTTGCAGCAAAATAATGGCTATATTTCTATGACTTTGCAAAACTGGCTATTTTTCAATTATCGGTCCAAAAACTAGCTAGCTCGTGCTATTTTAACCATTTCTTAGCTGTATTTTGGCAGCTACATATTCCTCTAATCACTAGCGGCGTACATAGGTCGGGTTGATTTTGATTTTTCAATTACCAAACCAAACCAGTGGTGTCGGGTTTAAATCTATAAACCAAACCAACAAACTAGGATTTTTCAATCTCGGATTTTTTTCGGTAAAATCTTCGTAGCATAAAATATGTAACTTGTGCTCCAAATATTTCTTAAAGTCTTAGTAAGATACAATTATATAATGTATATTTCAAGAAAATAACACAATAATATGAGATAAATCATAGCAGTATATTAAAATATTCAATAACAAGATACTAAAATTACATAAAGCAAATATTGACAATTAATAAGCCATAATGAAAATTAACGTAATCTGAAAAATACTATATAGGTCCAAACTTTGTTTGAGTTAGTACATTTATGGGCTATAAAATTTATTTACCATTCTAGAATGTTAAGTCCAAGCTTGAAATAATACGTTAAAAAATAAAACAGTGAAAAATTTTAAGAAACATTTATAAATTACATTACAATAAATATTTATATGTATAAAATATTTATAAAAATTGTATAAATATGCTGTCAGGTTGGTTTGGTTTCGGTTATATTCTTTTTAGTTGAAACCATACCAGTTATGGTCGAATGTTTTTTCCAAAACCAAATCAAACCATATCGGCAAAAAAATTCTCGATTTGACTCGAATTATCAATTTAGTGCGATTTATCGATTTTCTTTGTACGCCCTTACTAATCATCTTTCTTCCTTGTAATTTCAGAAGTTTCTTTTTTTTCACAAAAATTTATTGAGAAGCAGAAAAGATTTAACTATAAAAATGTGGAATTGTTACCAATCATGAACTGCACCAAGAATGTGGCTTAACAATCAATGAAATAGATAATTATAATTGTTATCAATTATTGACGTCATGTTTCGCTAGACAAAAATTAAATGCCAACGAAAAAATTAAAAGCTAAGTCACTTCTTCTCATCTGCTTAAATATTGATGGACAGAGCTACCCGACACATGTGTTGGTATAAGGTAGCAAATACTTTGGTAGAATAGTCAAGGTAGTACGAGTTGACGCGAAGCAACACTACCATTACACAAAAAGGGGGGAAATTAGCTAGTCTACTATTTTATAAAGTATGGCTTGGATCAGACTTTTTTTTAAGTCTTAATCTTATAAGCACATGGACATTTGCTAATTCATGACAACTTGGTGAAGAAAGATTGTATTCCAATGAAAACTACATGAAGATTATCATCATCATCATCTGCTACACTGTTCTAGCAATTATTTATGTTTTATACATAAAAGATGTAAAAAGCGAAGATGTAGATTCTAACTAGTTAAATGTAAAACTCTCACTGAGGGGAGCAAAACTAGTTCATCAAATGGTAATTCCTATAATGCATCCCTATCCATCTTTTCAGGAAGTGCCCAAAAAACAGCCTTCGCATCGATTCCTATATCAGTCCTGCTGCACTTCAACACCTCATCCTTGTACATTTTGATATCAAGAGTTCCGGTATTTGCTGCTGGTTTCGTTGAAATGTAGGGCAGCTGAGCAGCAGCTTATTAGTATGGTGTAAGACTTACCAAAGCGATATAACCAGTTAACTGACGCCAGGCTGCATCATAGGGAAGATCCAGTTATTGCTTGACCCACCCTGCTTCCCGAGGACCTTCTCGTTGGCCCACCAGTCGGAGCCAATAGTAGCTTTATCAGGATATCCTCCATCCACATTGTTAAAGTTAAATTCCTTCGAGGATCCAAGAGTGATCGATCTGTGCTTCTGGTGCCTCTGTCCATCTTCTCCATCAGCAGAAGATCCCTCACGTGTTTCACTGGAAGGCTCGCACTCCTGTCCATTTGACATTTCAGCCAGGTTTTCCTCTCGTTTATTGTTACGTTCTACATCCTGGAGAGACATAGATCCAGTTTTCATCAACATCGTTGGCTTCTTTTCCACACACCTCACTACGTCTTCTGCAGTTATCTCGAAAGAAACTCTAGGATCAACCACTGTTAGATCATTTTTCCATCCATTAAGCGGCTTTGAAAGCCGAGGAACACCAGAGTTCTGATGATTGAGAAGGAAACTGTCATGATACTTGGGGTATACTGTATCAGGGGTCAAAGTCCCAGATCCTTGCCGTGATCCCCATTCGTGAGGGGCTATTTTCTCCAGGTTCAGGAACTGAGGGCGTCCAGGATTAGACTCACGGTCAAGAAACGGAGATGAGGTTCCAGATACAGAAATGGCTGACCCAGGCGATATCAAATTGCTGACTGGACTCCCTGGTTGAAGTTGATATGATTGAAATTCATACTGAGCAAAAGGAAATCTATTACCAGCATCAACATTTTGGTGATGGGAGTCAAGAAGCTTAGCGAATGGTACCTCAGGCGACGAGGGTGTAGTCAAGTGGACTGACTCAGGTGGAGGGGTAAACGGAGCAGTTGATGGTTCAGTGGTGAATGTAGAGAACACAGGTGGAGATACCAGTTGAGGTTCATGAGCATATGGCCCAATAGCAAAAATCGAGGCAGGTCCACTGGGAGAATATGTAGACATAGAGGAAAGGCATTTCGAGCCAACTGGTGAGTGGGTTGCGGAAGGAGGTTCTGATGGCAAGAAAGAAGCAGGAGACGAGGGAGGGGCAATGAAGGGAAGCACTATAGAAGGAGCTTGAGTTGAATTAACAGCAGCAGGTCTATCTGCCCCAGGGGCTGTTGTTTCAGGAACAAAAACTGCATGTCCGATTCGCTTTGTCTGTTTCTGAGACCCAAAACACCAATACATGCTCCAGCAGCTTCCCCATCTTCGTTTCTGTAGAACCAATTTGAAATGCAAGAGATGATGAGATTTCTCAAAAAATAAACAAGTAACTTCAAAGCATTATGAAGATTTTAACACACAAAGTAAGTTTCTTCAGGAAAAGACCCGAGAGCAGAGAGGGCAGGGAAATAGAAAAAATAAAACAACTTTGTTTCTTGATGCTGTCTTAAAACAAGGATGAGTGCAGTTTAATTGTTACTTAGAATCAAATAGTCAAGGGAATAAAAGCAAAGAATAGGCACAAAGAACCTTAAAGATGTTAGCCCTTCAATACAATTGAACAATCGAAGAAAGTCGGAGGACAGATGATCTAGTCTAGAGTAATATTCAAAGAGCTGAGAGAAATGATTATTAACCTTAAAGAATTAATTAAGTCAGTCCATTCAAACCAAATAATGTTCTGAGGCTGGAGGTCAACAGGCCTGGTCCTGGCTAAGGCAAGATGAGGTTTCTAAGAAGGAACACCAGACAGCAGTGCGGGAATAAAAACACTTGAGTTTGCAAATGTCACAAGAGTGTTAATCAAAATGAAGGGATGCAGGAAAACTTCCCTGGTGGACTTCTACATTGCATCCTTAAGGTGAAAGGTTCAATTCCCACTGCCTCCTTCCAATTCTTTTCCCCTTTCCCCTCCCAAAAATATTATAGGAGAAAGAGGGAAACAACAACAACAACCACCCAGTGGGATCCCACAAAGTATCATGCACATTCTAACATAATAAGATCAATTGTAAACGTACAAGAACATTGAGAAAACTGTAAGCAGCAGCAGCAACAACAACAAAAAAAACAGTGAATTCCCATAAATGGGGTCTGGGGAGGGTAGTGTGTACGGAGACCTTACCCCTACCATATAAAGATAGAGAGGTTGTTTCCATCAGACTTTGAGAAAATTGTAAGCAAAAGAAAATATTAAAAGAAATACGAGGCACCGGGAAACAAAGCAACTAGTATTTGTACAATTTGTCCAGAACTGACTGGGGAGTATGACAACATGCCAACCTACATCTGCTTCAAGCAGAGGCCAGTTACTTAAGTGCCTCACATGCTGTGGCCTCTTCACTTGGCCTAGGAGGTATATCAACTTGCTCCTTGACTTTGACAAACTGGGGAACTGGCTATCATTTCAGCCTCATTAAGCGAAGCTATTCTACAGTTGATCTAATGAATTCAGGGAAGAGTTTTGACATCACAAACATGTACACTTCTAGCCTTTAGGAACATATTTAGACTTGTGAATGAAGCAATTTGTGGTATGAGACATTATCATCTTTGAGTAGGGAATCTGAGATTAACACCAGTGGGCACTCTATAAACTGACAGCAGGTTTTTTTGATAGGTAATGTAATTTTTACTATAATGACAGTACCAAGAAAGTACTATAATAACAGTACCAAGAATTTTTGCTACAACACTCTTTCTGCACCAAAAGCAGAAATCACATAAGCATCTATATTTTACACGAGAAATATTTTCATTTTCTTCAAAAATAGAAATGCAGGTGTATTATATTAACTAGTAAGCTCAGTTGTGTAAATTCAACCGCTGGAAGAATATGATATCAGCATTTGTTAAATCTGGAACTTCCAAGATTTCTACTTACTTGAAAACGATAAATTACTCGACCCTCTGAAATGCATAACTGTGTATCGCATCTCTACATCGCTTTAAGCAAGAAGGAACATACCTAATAACACTTTTTGATAGATAGCATTTTAGAACAAGACTAAGAAAAGATTACTACAGTTGACATGGCTGTAGATGCTACTTAAGGATGAGAAGGAATGTGGTGCCACTAGAAAAAGAGTTCATAAAGTGATAGATTTTCTTGATTTCGGATTGATTAAAAGAAAGAAAGCAAATGATTTATGTATAAGTGACACTCCATTGACAGCATGCATATCACGAGCAGTGAAGAACTGAAGCATATTATCCAATTTCCTAGTAATTACCTGTCTTACCATCACCAATTTCTAACAGGGGGTAATACTTTCTTTTATGAGGGGGCAAAGAACAGTAACACTAACTTTCTCAATGATGACACTTTTCTTTTAGTGAACTGCCATTCCAGAGAGTAAATTCTGTCATTGTGATTTTGTTTTTTTATGACCAAGAAATCCGTTTGGGGCCAACCCTTAGGACCAACCGCTGACTTCGAAACTTGGGAATAATGGACCTGCCCCTCCACCCTTCTCCACTTAAATACCAGGCTTAGTTCGCTGGCACAAGGCTCAAACGTGTGACCTAAGTCACGAGTCCTTCAACCTTTGCCACTTGAACTAAGCCCTTCGAGGGCTGTACTTGTGATAATTATCTGCACAATTCTTGAAAAGTTCCAAATATTTGCTATACAGAATGAAAAATGCAGATGTATCCCAAATTCGGACAGTGGAGACAGCATTAATACCAATTACAATCTTTCACCAGGATATACCAAGAAATTTCCAGTTAGAAGATCAAATAACTCACATCATTCTTCACTAAATATAACAACATCTCTGTTCTTAATGCAAGGGACAAAAAAATATACAAAAGACCCCTGATCTATGAATCTCCATTGCAAAGCTTCAATTTAACAAGTTAGACACCACCAAGACGCTTCAACTAATTTAACTTTGAGTTCAAAAATATTAATCTCGATCTACAAATTCCAAAAAGGAAACAAAACTGTAACCGGATTCAAATTCAAAGCGAAACACAAAACGATCTATAAATTCCAAAAAGACAAAAGAAAAACAATGATTTTTTTCGTCAAACACACAATGATGTTTAAGCTCCTAAAAAACTGTAACCGGATTGAAATCAAAGTGAAACATAAAATGACATTTATAAGTTGCAAAAAGAATTAATTAACTGTGACTGGATTCAAATCAAAGCGAAACACAAAATGATACTTTAATTTTATTTTATTTTATTTTAAAACGTAATCGGATTTAGATCAGATTAAAACACACAATGATTTTTAAATTCCGAAAAAAAAATGTAACTGGATTCAAATCAAATGAAACAGAAAACGATCTATAAACTCCAAAACACAATATTTGCTGGAACCGAATTCAAATCGAAGTGAAATTTACCTGAACGGAAGCTTGAGGAACACGATTTTCAACCGAAGCGATCGCAGTAGCAGCAGCGTTTATAGTCTCCAGAGTACTATCCACTCCTCTCTGCTCTCCGTTCACTCCTCTCATCTTCTCCTCGCTTTGACACAACAAATCACCTCAATTCCTAAACTCCGACGACTCCTCAGCTCTATAACATCGCCGGACCTCACTTTTCCAATCGAAATACCAAAAAAAATTATTTTCTCAGACAAGAAATCAAAGTAACTGAACAAATTTGGAGAAGAAGACGTTGATTTCTTCAATATTTATTCTACAAAATACACACACACATATATATATATATATCGTATATATTTAATATTTCATATGTATTATGTGTATGTATAGGCCATAGCTATGGTGGCTTTGGAGGTCAAACACGGCAATGACTTTAGCGTGATTTTTCTATAATTGGGAGTTATTATTATTAGTAAAAAGGTAATTAAAAGGTTAATAATTGATTGTGAATTGACGATAATGGGCTTCTATGCAATTTAATAGAGGTAGGATGACTTGGGTGGTGTTTCACCTGAATTTTGCTAGCCACATTTAATGTATTTTCACTTCTTGTTTTTTTCTTTTTTACTTTAAATTTTATTAAGATTTTGGGTTTCATTCTTAAATGCTAGGAGTACTACTTAACGTTGTTGAATTGAAAAATATATATTGATATTTTAATTTAGAAAAAAAAATTCCTAACCTTTTGTTATTTTGTGAGGTATAATATAGCAAGATAATATTTTATTACTATCAAATAACCTTTTAAATCGACCAAATTACTAACTACTACTATAGTATATTTTGGATTTTTAATTTGCAATTAAGTAACGAATTGAGCACAAGATTGACGGACATCGGCTAGTTTTTTTATCAATCTACAGACATATATATTTTATATCTTCGTATTTAAAATTTGATACCGCAAATAGAATTGGTTAAATTTTTTAATTGAAATCAACTATGTATTGAATAGATCTTGAAAGAAATAATCTATTCGAAATCGCACATGATACTTACACTAAATTTATTAATTTATAATAATAAGTATTAAATTAAAGTGTGACAAGTGACTAAGCATGTCATTAGATTTGATGTAAACACTAGACAAGTCGTTCTTTAAATCCTTTCATCCTTACATTAATACATGAAAAAATTAATAACTCAATTCAAATTTTGATTTCTTTTAAAATAAATGAAATGCATGATAAAATAAATTCTACCTTATTCTTGAATAGACAACCCTTCATAATTTTTACATGAACTTAATTAATAATGAATTATCTCGACTTTCATGAGACTCACATGATATTAATAGTAAAGTTCAATTCAACCTAGAAACTATTAGACAACAAAAGATAAGAAGAAAATAAAATCATTGATAGTGACAATTTAAGAATTAAAAGAAACTAATAAAACAAACAAATCTAGTAAATATTGTGCTACTAAAATACGCTAATCTTGAATTTAAAATATATACAATAAGAGTCAACCTAATATTGGACCATACTTGTCATGAGTGAACAAAAACTTTATTATGCTTAGGGGATTAGTATAATTATTGAGGGTAATTTGGTCTTATTAGGACTACAACAAATTATTAATTTATAGATTAAGTAATAAAAGTAGCTCATTTAAGTTACCAAGGGAAACTTTTTGTTAGGCCAATGAGTGCGCACGTGTGCACATCCATTTTCTCGATGGCGTTATTATGCGCACCCTCCTGGTTCTTTCCGGCGTAGGTTAGGCCCCACCCTTGAAAATTCTCGCTCGTTACTCGCCTTCGCCCCCACTTGAACTAACGTGCACGCTTGCCTCATCGTTTTCTGCATTTTATAAAGTCGCTATTATTACTTCTTTTACAATTTACTCTCAAACTTTTACCTGGCACGTTTTGTCTTTTCATATTGCTTAATAGATCATAAATAAAGTATATAATTTATAATAATATTTTATTAGATTTAAAATGAATAACAAATATTATGGATATAATAAAAAAATTATCTTCTCTTAATATACGTAAAATGACAAATAAAAATATAAATTTATTTTTAAATACTTGTCAAGTAAAAGTAAACGGAGGAGTATGTATCTATTTATCATAGGCATCGACGAAAAGTACTTGGAGTAAATTACACTTAGAAGATTAAGAATTTTTTTTTTAAAGCGGGCATAATTTTTTTGAAAAAATATTTAATGGAGAGTAAAATAGCAATATTAATGAAAATAATAATAAATTTAGTATAATCTCATAATAAATTCGATATTTAACATTAATATTTTTCCAGTTTCATCTGCAGTCACAATCTCTCCATCTCAAAATATTTAGATATTTAAAAAGGAAAATAAAAGGCAAGTTCCTCCTTTTTAGATAGTGATGAATGATAATGACAACTTGGAATAAAGAAACGTTTCAAAACTAATAGCCTTTTCCATCTTTTTAACAGATCTTTTCACTATGATTTTAGACAAGGACTTAAAAAGATTTACGGCTACTTTTCGAGATCATTAGAGCTTTCATTAGGAGCTATAGACTAAGTAACTGTTTGGACATAAAAATTAATCCCTCCCATCCATAATAAGTGACGAGAGTTAGTTGTGTGACACTCTTTTTCTTCTCACAAATTTGTGGACCCCAATCTTGTGTTTTTGGTCCACAAAACTGTGAAACAAAAGAGATGTCTAGTACAATTAGTGTCAGTTCACAAAATAAAAAAATTCATAAGTGACCATTTTAACTTTTTATTTGGGTTCAAAATATGTGTTCATTTACATAATCAAGAAGGAACTATTTATATTTTTTCAAAATACGCCCTTAATTACATATTCCTATGTGTCAAGGTAATAATTATTAAGGTTAATTTAATAAATACATTTTTTCTAGGAATTATATTTCCTTAATGTGTGTGACAAAGATAAAATGGTCACTTATTGTGGACCGGAAGGAATAGTTTGGGGGAAAAAATAGTGTCCGGAGTTAAGTTAAAAATGGTATTTGAAATTATATTTGGACATGGATTTCACTTGAAAAAAGACAGCAATTTAGTAAGTGAGAAAACAGTTTTTGGGAAAATTTCGAAAAACTTGTTTTAGAAAAGTTTCAAAAAATTTGCAAAGCTTTATGACAAAACTAATGGATCCAGGACAAAACTTCAGCTAAAACATGCTTAAGTACAGCAAATAGAGAACAAAATTTCAGCTAGTAGAATGCTTAAATTCAGCAATTACAAACAACTTCAGGTCCGTCTCCTAGAATGCTGAAGTTTGTGTGATTGCCTTTGCTACTTCAGGCCCGTATGCCTGAAGTTTATGCCAAAAGTGGGTACGCTTGTAATTTTTTTTGCAAAACGGGTATAAGTTAAAACGTGACCCAAAAAACGGTATAAGTGCAAATGTCCCGTAGATAATTCATGTATAATGATTTTATTATTAGTAACCACCAATGTTTTAAAAGGCGGAGGCGTGAAGCGAGGCATTTTACCTCTGGCGAAGCGAGGCTTAAGCCCTGAGACATGGGGTGTAAATCCCACGGATCTTTAAATTTTATTAATTTTAAGAATTTTAAGATAGTATAAAACAGAAATAATTATAAAAATTACATTAAAATAATAAAATTATAACAAATAATCTATTTAAAATATAATATTTAATTATGAATAATACGAAAAGTATGACATATATCATAATTTGCAAATTAGATGCAACGTCGTTACAACTCAAATATCAAAAGTAATGTATTTGATACAAAATTTTATACGTATCTCTTAAGGAGTAATGAATCTTGAATGGATTTCGATATTATAGTTTGATATTTTTTAAATATTCCTTTTATTTAATATGCTTTCTATTTGAAAAATTTTTATATAAAAATATAATTCACAATTTAAATATGATTCTCTAGCATCATTTATTTTTAAGTTTCATACAAGTTAATAAAGTGACCCATAATTCATCATACAATACCATGATAACTAATTATTTATAAATAGTTACCAACTAATACTGATCTATTAAATTAATAAGTGGTATCTGTAAACTTGAAAAAAATAATATTTAGGAAAATAATTATAAAAAAATTATGGACTATTATAATAAAGGCATAACAAAAGTTAATAAGTAAACACTTTTTAAATGAAAGATTTATTTAAAATTTACTATCATAACAGTCTTAGTGGATAACGTGTAATAATTTTTATTTTAACTATGACATAAAATACTCTTAACTTAATGATTTGTGATTAAAAATAAGTAATTTTGAATAGTCAACGATTTATTAAGAAAAATTGAGGATTTACAAGGTTAGTTACATACAATTGCATAAAGTTCTATTAGGCGAGCACAGTACACTGGGCGTTGGGCGTGTTCGGGACGTAAGCTCCGACGGCCTAAGGCGTAAGTCTCATGAAACTAAGCCCCACACATAACCCCAAAGGCGTTTTACGAGTGCTCCGCTCTGAGACGAGCTCCGAACGAATCCCAATTCTGCCTTTTAAAACAGAGGTAACCACCATATAATAATTTATTTATTATTATTATCGCATAAACAATTTATGTATTATAATCTTAGCTAATATGTGAGCCAAAAAGAGTTATGGATAATATATCGTCAGGGCAAATTAAAAAATAGTCAGATGTACAAGTGGTTATTTAAAAACAGTTACAGTTTTAAAAGTAATCAAAATTTAGCCATTTTTTATGTACAGATAAATTTAAATGAAAATACTGTTCAAAAATTCAGAAAAAACTCCAGCATAATATACTGAAACTCTAGTATAACATACTGGAATCCAATATAATATACCGGAGTTCTAGCAAAGTATACCGGTCCAGCATAATATGTTGAAAGTTCATATACAGGTGCTCGAATCTCCAGTATATTATACTGAAAGTTTTCGCGTGTTGGAGTTCCGGCATAATATGATGGAAGTTCATACACAGGTGCACCAAACTCCAGTATATTATGCTGGATCGGTCTCTGTTGTAGCAAAATAGTGGCTATTTTTCAATGACTTGGCAATCACTGGCTATTTTTCAATGACCAATCCGGAAATTGGCTAGCCCGTGCTATTTTTACTATCTCGTCATATCATATAAAAGAGAAATTAAATATGATATCTTTTTAAGTCGATATCATTCTCTCATTTGCAACTAGGGGTGTTCATGATTCGGTTTGGATCAATTTTTTCCCTAAAAAAAACAAATCAAATAAGTCGGATTTTCAAATATTGGAACCAAACCAACTAAATCATTTTTTTATCAATTCGATTTATTCGGGGTTTGACGATTTTTCGGTTTTTAGATTATTTATCGATTTTTTCTTAAATATGAGACATACATTACCAAACACATATTGCAGCGACTATATTTTCAACGTAACACTATCAAACCAAGTGCTCTTTGAGAAATTCAACATTTACCAAAATATATTGATGATAATTGAATCAAATAGTGACGAATAATATAAGGACTCAATTTAAACAAATAATTTTTAACATGAAATATATTCTTGTTCTTAGCAAAGAAAACTGCCAACCACACTAGAATTTAAAAGAAAGAACTATATTATTATAACAACGATTAACATGTACCATAAAATTTTAGAAACTTTGTATAAGATAATACATATATAGGTGTAGTAATGAATTTTAAATAGTTACTTTTATAGTCGGTTTGGTTCGGATTTTTTTACTATTCTTTTTATTAAAACCAAAACAAATTTCATCAATTTTTAAAATTCAAAATCAAAACCAAACCAAATAAAAAAAGTATCGATTTTTGATCGGTTTAATTTGGTTTTCAATTTGGTTCGATTTTTCGGGTCTTCGTGAACACCCTCATGCACAACTACTACAAGAGGAAAATGAAAGCTATACTCATGTACTTCATCAAAAGAGTAAATTCCCTACCCTCCTTTTTATTATTTTTCCTTTTATCCGCTCAATTCCTTTAACCCAAATGGAGGAATAACAACAATAGAGGAATAACAACAATAACAACTCAATATAATTTTATAGGTGGGGTCTAGGGAGCGTATAGTTTACGCAAACCTTACTCCTACTTTAAAAAAGTAGAAAAACTATTTTCGAAAAATTCTCGACTCCAAAAAATAAAAATGAGTCGTAGCAACGAATAATAACATAAGCACTCCAATAAGGAAATCGAAAATGGAGGAATAAGTCACGGTAAAAATAAAATGGACAGTCCGATGCATAAAGCACTTCGCATTCACGCATGATTAGAAGAAGAGTCATATTCCAAGAGTATAAGGTAGATAGTCTACACTAATACAAGCATTAGTCGCTATTTCTAGGGTAACATGTGCTTTATTTCCTCCTAATCTTTTTTGTTTCTCTCTTCCTCTTCTCATAAGCCAAGTGTCAGAAGATAGAGGTCTTTAGATTATTAAAGAAAACAACCAGGAGATATTTTTAAAAAGTTGGTGGGGAAGATGAGTATTTAGACCTGAATTTAGGCAACTGATTATGACTACCCATGTTTATTTTATACAGACTCAGTAAACCATAAAAGTAAAGTTTGAAATCTAACCAAAACATTATTTGAGCAAAGTTACTCACTATTCATGATGGTAGAAGATAACATGTATTCGATGAATTAGTTTACGTGGAGGAGGTACGCAAGAATTTTTGTAAACGGCATCAAAATTTATAAAAGAATTGGAATGATATCTTCAACTATCATACCTTTGAACAAGAAATAGCTCTAGTCTGGTAGTTTTGTTGAAGAATGTGCCTAGTTGAGGTTTGAACCTCTGATCTCGTAGAGCAAAATCAAGCCACATAACCAATATATTAAGACATAAATTATGTCAAGTAGTGCCATTTTTTTCTACTTATTCGTTTTTTGACAGTATTAATACCTATATTTAGTAAAAAAAATTACGAAATGGTGTTGCGTGACACCGTTTCGTTAAAGCTGCATTCGCCCCCTACCAAGCTAGCTAATAGACCACAACTCAGAGGTAGGTTTTCACAAATTTAACAAATATATTCTCGAAAATCAATATAAACACAATTTTTAAAAGATTTTCTGAATTTTAATACTATCAAAGACTTGTCAAACTCAAATCCAGATACCACATGTCCAAAATACAAGAGTTAGGATCCTAGAATTTGTTTCCTAGTATGCCTACTATTTGCAGTTGCCGTCATTTTTGTAAACTGACACCAAACAGTTGAACTTTCTTGTCAAACTGTTTGTGTCAAGAGGAGGAAACTCTTGTACCATTCGGCACATCACCAGATGTGATTTTCTTTCTTTTTCTTTACGGTAAAGGGTCAAATATACCCCTATAAATCAGAAAAATGTTTAAATATATCCCTCGTTATACTTTGAGTCTAAATATACCTTTGTCGTTATACTACTGGTTCAGATATACCCCTTTTCCGTTAAGTTTTTCCAAAGTGGACATCCAATCTTACGTGGCATTGACATTTGATGAGGTGGATGCCACATGGCATGCCACCTCACTGCCCTTAATCCGTATATAAACGACTAAAATTTGAAATACAATATTTCATGGCAACGGTAATGGTGGCAATAGTGGTGGAGGGGAAGAAAATTTTAGTAGTGGAAAAAAATAAAAGGGAGGGGTAAAATGAGTTAGGGGCGCTGAGGTGGCAAGCCATGTGGCATCCAGCTCATCAAATGTCAGTGTCACGTAGAATTGAATGTCCACTTTGGACAAACTTAACGGAAAAAGGGTATATTTGAACCAATAGCATAACGACAAGGGTATATTTAGACTCAAAGTATAACGAGGGGTACATTTAAACCTTTTCTGATAGTATAGGGGTATATTTGGCCCTTTTCCGTTTTCTTTAAAGACAATTATGACTTTTTCAAACTTTTTAAAAAGGCAAATCGAGATAATAATTTACACCCATTATTAAAAAATAATAATCACATTTAATTTTTGAAATCATAAGAGTTTAATTAAAACTCAGTGTTCGTTCATCTTAATCCAAGCAAACTTCACATAGATTGAACGAAGCGGAATCCACCTTAACACAATACATTTTGCTAACGATGGTATCTAGGTCAATTTCATAGACTCAGATTATTTCATAGATATGCAAGATTATATGTAAACATTGTTGACCTATTGACACAATTCAACTTGTGAATTTTGTCCAAGTATATTGGTTTTAAAGGGTAACTTCTTTTTTTATGACGGTGGTGTCCCAGCCAATTCAGGTGAAATTCATAAATAACCAGATTTACACGTGGTAATTGAAAAATAGTCACAATTTCAAAAATAATTGAAATTTAATCACTTTTCATGTAAAGATAAATCTGAACGAAAGCACTATTCAAACTCCGGAAAATATTCCAGCATAATATACCGAAATTGCAGTATAATATACTAGAGTTCCAGCATAATATACTTTCATGCACAGGTGCTTCAATCTCCAATATATTATGTTAAAACTTTCCATGTTGTAGCAGAATAGTGATTATTTTTCAATGATTTTACAAAATGCTATTTTTAAATTACCAGTCTATTTTTACAGCATGTACCTTACTATTTCACTGATTACCTGCTACCTCCCAACAGCACAAGTACCGGATATCTCTACCTATCAAGACTTCAACGGATCAAAAACGATAACCTAGTATTTTGTTGTGATAGCTACAATTTGACAGATACTTTTAAATGTCTTCAAGCATATACGGTAATGACATCCTTATATAATCATTTCTATAACTTATATTCACTATAAAAGCAATATTTTTCTAGGAACCGATTTTTATGGTATGGTATAATATATATCCTCTATAATAGCACTTCACTATAGCAGCCAAAAAATATCATAACAAATGAGGCTATTATAGAGAAGTTTGACGGTATATGCATTGATTCTTAAGAATAGATATTTACACACAAGGCAATCTAGTGGAAGCTGCAAAGGAGAAGAGACTGATGGAAGAATGCAAGTATAAAACACATTTATTCACTAAGCACTGAATGTCAAACCAAGTCTGTGATCTGTTTCTAAATGTTTCTTGAAACCCTTAATCATTATAGCCTGTTCAGAATAACAAGAACAGTTCAGCTATAACCGGAAAATGAAGAAAAATTTAAGTTGCTAAGCTCTTGGATGCAATTTCGAACACGTTCTCCGAGAGACCCTCCGTAGACAAGATCATCTCCAATTGTTCCTGTAACACAGAAGCTTACTTCTTTAGTCCTTTGACTTCTACAGAAACTTAAGACATACCGATGTATGATGTTTGATCAAGCAGCTACTAACCTTAGCAAGACTTCGTCGTGTTTCATCATAACGCTTCCATCTAGAGAACGCTGACACCATTCGTGAAGCCACCTGCCATCCAGTAGAAAAAGGAATTTTAACGCTCTCTCTCAGACTACTGTAAAACCGTTAGTTAAATTGCGGGATTGAAGTTAGGAAATCCCTCTTAAGTTTTCTTCTCTAGTTTCTGCTGTATTTCTGCATTATTGTCCGTGTGTTCAGAGGCGGAGCTAGAGTTCAGATTAGGGATTCGACCGAACACAATAGCTTTGGTCCAAACCCTATATTTATCTTTAGATTAAGAAATCTATTGACTATGTACAAATGATTAATTAAAGAACCCAGTGACTTAACAGATCCCGAATCCAAAACTTCAAATCCTGGCTCTGCCTCTGCGTATATTATAATTGTTGTTCCAAAGAGACCAAAAACAATTGAATAGTATTTTTAAGAGACCTGTGGATTTATCTTGTCAAGCTGCACCACTAGTTCCCCTAAGAACTTGTAGCCGGAGCCATCCTTGCAATGGAAGTTGACAGGCGACCCACAAAATCCTCCAATCAATGAGTAAACCTGCATTTGTCCAAAATAAAACATTACATCTTGTAACTGACATAAACTAGAAAAACATCAAACTAGAAAAGCACATACCTTATTTGGATTACGCAGGTCAAAGGCTGTATGGTTTAGAAGTTTCTTGACATTCTCAACATTGCCAGGCACGTCTGACATAGCTTGAAGCGCAAACCACTTGTTTACAACCTACAGAAAAAAGAGCAGGACAAAGATTTCTTCAAGCTTATCTTTGTTCATATCACTACAATATCGCAAAGCATGCAATGTAATACCACTTGTTTATTTGAAACTAGAGATGAATAATTTAAGTTACAAGGAGGTTAATCAACAATTCGAAGGCAAGAACAGGGCCGAAGGACAATCAGTCCCCTAACGCAAGAGAATTGCAGGTTTCCTTTTATGGGGCCCAAAGATGATATCAAGTGGAGGTGCAGGTATTATTGGCATAGAGATGTTACCAAGAAATCATCCTGCCACTTGTTGTAGAAATCAGCCAAAATCTCTTCTCGAATTGCAGGTTGCTGATCAATAGCCACCAAAGCTGAAAACTGATCTGTCATGTTTGTGGCATTTCTGTATTCATTCAATAGAAGTTCTGTAATTTCTGGGCCTTCAAGCGATCCAAGATAAGCTGTAGATAAAATAAGGACAGTGGATTTGTAATTTGTCAAATATGAAGTTCAGAAAAAACACTGTCGTTAGAGAGATAAGAAGAAACAAAACGAGAATACACATGAAACGGACCAAGAGCAATATTTTTAAGAGCACGTCGTGCCATATTGTTATGATCAAACTCATATGCGCCAGAGCTCCTGTTGTTTTTAGCCTGCAAAGTATGTTTCAGGTTATATACTTATTTTTTTCCCCATTAAGAACTTTTCAAGTGAAATGAGAATCGGTATAAAGAAAAGTAACACTGGCATTACAGTGATAAGGAGCTCCTCCTTCAATTCAGAAGCCAGTTGCTTCCTGATGAAAGTCCGGACTGCATGAACAGCATCCGGGTCAGCAACTGTCATCATGTCCATGATTTCTCCTACACCTGGCAAAGTTATTGCCTTTGCAATGAATTCCTGAAAGGATACAACAAAACCAATTAGCGAAACCTTTTTCTTCCGACATGAAACACACATTTTTACAAGAAAAGAGGTGGGGCAAGCACCTTATCCAAGCTTGAGTCGGTGAGTATGCTTTTGATCCCCTGCACAAACTGAGGGTTAAGAACCAAAGCCTTATTCTGTTGGAAATCCGCTACCAAGCTGAGCATCAGCTTCCTTGCCAAGACTTGTCCCGCCTCCCAACTAAGGAACAGTTAACATTAGTCTTTGATTATTTTGAATTTGTGATTAGCAAAAAGATATTGGACGAGAGATCAAGAAAATACAAACCGGTTAAACTCATCAGAATCATGAGCAAGAAGGAAAAGTAGATCGCTATCAGTGAGATCAGACTCAAGCCGGATGGGAGCACTGAAGCCTCGTAATATAGATGGTGTTGGCTTCTCAGATATGTCATTGAACACAAATTCCTCCTCCTTCTGCATAGTACAAGCAAAAAATCCTTTATTACATCCTTCTTAGAAGTTGCATAAGCATAGTTATTTGATCAAACTTATCATTTGCTATGCAATGAGACTAATCTACAATTAGCAGAATACAAGCCAATACTGCTGTCTGAGGTTTATTTCAGTTCCCTAACCATCAATTAAAACAAGAGAAAACATTTACATTCTACTTTCTACTTAGTATAAAATAAACTCAAAATTAGGATATTGTAAGAAGCCGTTCAAGACTTTTACCAACTTTAGCAATCTTATATAAGCTAGTTGTTTTATTGGTAATATCAGCAATTACGTTAATGAGTGACATTAGAAGTGACCTTCACGGTATTTCTTATTTTCCCAGGGAAAAAGTTATAGAAGCCACACCACGTATACAATGTAATCAAGTGGAATGCACTGGAACAAGTCATCGAAATTCTAGGCCAACCTTAGTTATGCGGAGAACTGTAGTGTGCACATTTTGACCACTGCTTGCAAAACTCTCCAATTTACCATCATGATAAACGGAGGATAGAGGCATGTCCTTGCCACTTGAATCTAGCAGACCTACTGCGACAGGAATAAACATAGGTTCTTTTGTAGGCTGGCCGGGGGTTGGAGGCACCTCTTGACTGGGAAAACAACAGATGAAATATGTCACCCTAAACAAGAAAGGTTTGCAAATCTAAACGAAAAATCCATTCTATGTTTTTACCTAAACTTGAGGGAGAAAGTGCGGCTTTCAGCATTATAATTAGTTGTAACCTTCACTACAGGTGTCCCAGCTTGTGAGTACCTGCATTTATGTTTCATTTAAAAGCTCAACTTTCAGAGAATCACGAATTTTAGTTCGAATGGAAGGAAGGAGGAATCAGTTACCATAACAAGAAATTAGCGAAATCTGCATTGTTGGCATCTCGCATGGCAGCAAAAAAGTCTTCGCAAGTTACTGCTTGACCATCGTGCCTCTTGAAATATAAATCCATGCCCTGATAGTGTAAGGATATATCAGATTTTCGAGACGCTCAAGTGCGGAATCAATTGTCTATACTACAAAAATAGGCAAGAAATTATTTTTTTCATACTTTTCTAAATCCTTGGCTCCCTAACAACGTTTTGTACATCCTGACCACTTCAGCGCCCTGATAATGAAAAAAGCGAATTAAATCAATTGATGGTGAATCAAAGCATACCCTCACACATGCATAAGCACACATAAGGTCATGGATGTGGTGGCAAAGTAAGGGGGGGGGGGGGGGGGGGGGGGAAAGGGGGGAATGATTGGAGTAGATTGTCCCCAAAATAAGAAAATCCTCATTATGAAGACAAAATTGGGGTCAAGGTTGGAGAAGGCAAGCAGTGAGTGAACCAAGAAAAAGTACTGCAGAAANGGGGGGGGGGGGGGGGGGGGGGGGGCAGGAAATGCAGCATAAGGTGGCAAGAGAGGAAGAGAATTACCTTCTCATAAACCTGCAAAATGGAAAATGCAACAAAGAAACAATAGTTAATAAATACCCTGGGAGACAAGAGATCAGTACATAAAGTTAGAACACGATTAAATAGAATTACCAAGATCTTACCGTAACTGCATGTTCGTGAATCGTCAAAAAAGCCAGACCAGACATCACAACCAAACATCAGTAACAAAAAATATCAGCAAAATTGGCTCAAAAGAAATTAAACCTCCTCTCAATGTAGACAATAAATTGAAACTTGCCTGTGTAGAAGTTATCCATCTGTCAACATAAAAAGGTGGAAAAGAAGAATGAGCAAACTTTCCAAGCAGGTGGCTTAAAGAAGGTGGCCCAAGCATTTCCTAAACAAGAACCATCCATATTAAAAGAGATTATTGGTACCTTTATATAAGAATGCGGCCGGACAGGATGAGCCATTGGACCAGAATCCTAGAAAATCAGGATAACAGTTAGCACATGTAACTAGTCATCCACAATTCGGTCGCTCATTCTGGAGCATATTGATTTGGCAATCTATGTAAAAATATAAGAAGCAGGAATATTATAATGACAAGAACTCGAAAGAACTCTTTGCAACCTGTGGGTACTGATACATTCGAAGCTTTGAAACATCAGCAATCCTTTTCACTGTACGGCTTCCCATATCAGATGAGAACTCCTGCACAAATCATTCAAGAACTTGTAAGTTAAAGCTACCACAAAAATGTTCGTGTATCTATCTTCTGAAGGAATACATCCAACCTGATCACGGAAAACAGTAAGTCCTTCCTTTAAGCTGAGCTGGAACCAGTCACGACAGGTAACTCTGCATTGAGCTCAATAGTTAATATAATATAGACACGAGAATACTATCAAAGTATACAGCAAACAAGTACACTACCATGTATCCAATTGTAAAAGCAGAGGAGTTGATTTCACTATAGAATTTAACTTTAAAGTCTTTCTTGAAAGAAACATGAATTTTATTGCTCATCAGAAGCAGCAGCAATAAGGAGCTAATTGTTTGCAGAGAACAGGAAAAAAGACATATGAAGTGTGTTGAGGAATTCGAGTAACACGTTCATGTTATATAACATCATCCATTTTGCACCAAAGGAGCTAGAAGATACGCATAGTAATATAATGGAAAAGGTTAACTAATATATTAAATAGCTTTTTATTCTGTGAGAAGGGGGGATTCGGTAAACGACAAACCTGTTGCCTGTCCAGTTGTGGAAGTACTGCAATAACGATAAGAAATGGTAATTTATTCAGTATTTCAAGAATTTGCATACAAGATAAAGTTAATGAATTTCAGTAGCTAATGAAAGATATCACACACCTCATGTCCAATCACACCCAATATTGCCGCATAATCAGCATCAGTCGCAGTTTCTGGGGACGCCAGGACAAGCTTGGAATTGAATATCTGTTGAAAACAAAGTCAAGCAATTAGGCTTAGATAAGAAAAAGTCATAAGTAGAACAATGCAATGCAATAACATCTCAAATATCATACGTTCAAGCTCTTGTTTTCCATCGCTCCCCTGGCAATGAGATAAAAACCACGTTATGATCATAAATATAAAAAATTTAGGGGTTGGCAGAAAAATGATAATGTGAAGAAAACAGAAAACTAACATGTTAAAATCAGGAACAGCAACAATATTAAAAAGATCCAGGTCATACTCCAGACCGAAAACCTGTTAGAAAAATTTAACAAAAAAAATTGCCATAAGACCATTAGACAACAGAAGATATCTAACTTGATGTTTATCAAAAAACTGAAAAGCTCACATCTTCATCCCACTTCATAGCTGCCTTCAGCGAATACATTGCATGTGCTGTCTTGGGCAGATCTTGTGCAGGGGTCCAGATTCTCAGGGAGACGTTACGGCCTGAACGGGTTGTGAATGTATCATCTCTGCTCTCCAACTGACCGGCAACCAACGCAAAAAGATAACAGGGCTTCTTGAAAGGATCCTCCCAAACAGTAAAATGTTTTCCTCCCTGCAAAAGAAAAAGTGAGAAGAATAATTTGGAGTGGCATAAGGGTTACAATAAAACAACTTTCAGCAAAAAGTATAGCACGATCCAAATGTACCTCTAGATCTCCTTGCTCTATAAGGTTTCCGTTTGACAACAATACAGGGTACAAGGATTTGTCTGCCTCTATGCGACAGGTGTATTTAGCCATAATGTCAGGGCGATCCTAATGGAAGAAACGAACTCCATTAGCAAGCATTCAACGAAAGACGATAACAGCCTAGAGGACAAAAAATGGCATACCTGATAGAATGTAATTTTACGGAAACCTTCAGCCTCACATTGGGTACAGAAATTCCCTGATGACTTGTAAAGCCCCTGAAGTAAATACGATAATGTCAATATTCTAAGCATAGAAATCATTCATAGTGTTACTGAAATTTGAAATGCAAGAAAAGATTGCAAATAAGACAAAATCCTGCCCTCCTATTTCACCTCTAAGGATGTGTTCTTCTGAGGATATATTTCTGTCACAATCTCTAAGGTGAATTTGCTACTTGGAGGAGATTTAAGAGTCAGGTGGCGCGAGTCCAAGTGGAAATCTTCTTCCTGAAGCATATTAAGTGTATCATTTATGAGCAAAACTAACATCAGCTGAAATATGTGTAATAAAAATATATGTTCATTTTCGGACATTGTACGAGCACGACTTTGATAAGTACCTTCAATGGATTGCCATTGATCTTTATCGATTGCAACTTTAAATCTTGCCCATTTAGCACAAGTGGGAAAGAGTGACCTGTTCAAGATAAATTAGCAACAAAATGTGAGTTCTGGAATAAATACAACTATTGGAAAACTTGAGGAGCTTCAATCAGCCAAAAGCATCTATCATTTAGTTCAAGTATATCAACCCAACAAAACGTGGAAAAAATGTATTATGGATAAAAAGATAAACAAATCCAAAGGGGTAACAAGATTTACCTTCAACTCTGGGGCTGACAGCAATTTTGGAAGCGACGAACGTACTTTCCTCACCCAGTGAGAATTTCAGATCCACCTAATAGTTATTTGATTTAGTCTCATAACATAAGGAGAAAAATCCAGACCTTTACCAAGATTAAGGTCAAGATCAAGGGATATACCGTGTCAAAATAGTAGTCAGGTTGTTTGTAATCCTTCAAAAAGATTTCCTTTGGAGCTTCCATCTTGGTTTCTTCTACTTCTTTTGGCAGAGGTTCAGTTGCAACAGAACAGATTAATCTCCGGTCAGTTCTTCTCGGTTGCTGGGAAACATCCACAACATACAATATAAACGTCAGCATAGAAAAGCATTGTTGCCAAAATAGGCTAGTAAGTTTAAAATCTGGACATAATAGCTTACAACCAATGGAAAACGTGGGATTTGACACCTCCTCCAATGCGTAACCTAGTTGCAAAAGGCACAAAGACTGAATATAGGAAAAGAGAAAAAAATGCCCTAAACAAAGTAAGACAATGCATTAAAAACCAAAGGCAAACGAACAATGCAATTTGCACAAGCCAGTCAAGAAAATATTCACAAACCTCCGAACTGATGTATTGTTTATATCTACAGATATTCCTCGAGCGCACAACTGAAGCAACACGGCAACTTGCTTGAAACTACAGAGAAAGAATGGAAAATAATTCTTCAGGTGACAACAAGTAATTAAATGCTAAGTATCTTACATTACTAAATACACGTCAAAAGCAGCATTAGCACATCAAAGAAGCAAGACAGAGAATTAAACACCTAAAGAAAGTCCGAAGATTAAAATAATTATTACAAGTGTGGGCGAAATACTCGAACCAAATATAAGTACTTCATATAAAGCCAGAAACCTAAAAGGATAAGCTTTTCCTAGTGCCAAAGAATCGGTACATCTCAACGGACTTAGTTGGGAAACAGGAAAATAGATAAAGCTCAGTTAGTATAAAACATGACAAAGAAAAAGAGCAAAACATACACACTACACCGACGTGACTCAAATAACTAATACCACTTTCAAGTTGTGAATTATTTGCTTATACAATGAAGAAAAGGGAGTTGGATAATCACAGGAGCATTGGAGATCAAACCCAAGAGACATGTCTTCGACAAACTTGAAGCCTTGCACGGTAGAACCAACCGAGCCATCGGCAAACCACACAACTCCTAAGTAGTAATCTACTATTGATAATAATAATAGTTAGTTCAATAATCAAAATTCTCAAAATTTCCCCATAAAGGTCAAATCTTTACAGGCAAACCCAGCTAGTTCAGTAATCAATATTACCAAAAGATAAAAAATCCCTATAAAGGTCCAATCTTTATAGAATATAAAGCAACCCCAGGTAAAGTTTCCTATAAAGATTCAATCTTTACAAAATATAAGGCAACCCCAGGTAAAAATTACTTATAAAGATTCAATCTTTACAAATAACAAGGCAAACCCAGGTGGCTTAAATTTGGACAGCAAACAAAAAACCCTTCAAATCAAGAAAAGACTACTAATACCCTAGTGAAATATGAGAAGAAATGGCTCTTAAAAGGGGTGGGAGATATATGGATAATCTAAGAATATGGACAAGAAAAAACAATAAAAAGGACATTTAAAATTAGAGATATTACCAGAAATTAATCAAAAAAGACTATTCAAAATTAAGCATTAATAGTTTACCTCTGTTGATGATCCAAAAAAGGATCGATTAGCAGAGCAAGAACACCAAAGAATTCCTGATGTTAAAGATATATTGGTAAAGATATTTGTGATCTGTGAAGTGACATATGCAAATTCACACAAGAGTCCTGTCGTTATATAGTGGAGTACTAGGTATTTTCAGTAAAATTCAGGTTTTTTTGTTTTTCAAGAAAAAGGTCCCATTGGTCAGCTAATTATAATAGGATTGGTTCTTTTTTTTGCGGTTGGTTTTTTGGTTTTTTAAAAAAGCCTTTTTTTGGGAGGAAACTAGGGGTGAAATTCAAAAATAGTCACATAAATTTATAAGTGGTAACTCAAATATAGTTACAATTTCAAAAGTAATCAAAATTTAGCCATTTTTCATATTAAGATAAATCTGAATGAAAATACTGTTTAAAATTCGAAAAATACTCTAGTATATTATAATACTAGACTTCCAGCATAATATACTGAAGTTCCAGTATAATATATTGGTCCAGCATAATATGCTGGAAATTTATAAGGAGGTGCTCCAATCTCTAGTATATTATGCTGGAACTTTCCGCGTGTTGGAGTTCCAGCATAATATGCTGGAAGTTCATATACAGGTGCACCGATCTCCAGTATATTATGCTGGAACTTTCCGCGTGTTGGAGTTCCAGCATAATATGCTGGAAGTTCATATACAGGTGCACCGATCTCCAGTATATTATGCTGGAACTTTCGGTATTGCGGCAAAATAGTGGCTATTTTTCAAAGACTTTGCAAACGCTGGTATCAATGGAATGAAAGAACCATCCCTTCCTATTTCTTTGTTTGTCCTGTCAGATAGAAAGAAAATTAGACCCCAAAGAGCCCTTCTTTACTTTACTACTTTAGGGGGTTGGGGTGAAGGGGGGTTTACATAGAACCGAGGCAAAGTGGTTTATGATTGAATCTCAGAGGCATTCTTATCATTTGGTAGATCCAAGTCCATGGCCTATTTCGGGTTCACTCGGAGCTTTGGCAACAACCGTAGGAGGTGTGATGTACATGCACTCATTTCAAGGGGGTGCAACACTTCTCAGTTTGGGCCTCATATTTATCCTATATACCATGTTCGTATGGTGGCGCGATGTTCTACGTGAATCCACGTTCGAAGGACATCANAGGGGGGGTTTACATAGAACCGAGGCAAAGTGGTTTATGATTGAATCTCAGAGGCATTCTTATCATTTGGTAGATCCAAGTCCATGGCCTATTTCGGGTTCACTCGGAGCTTTGGCAACAACCGTAGGAGGTGTGATGTACATGCACTCATTTCAAGGGGGTGCAACACTTCTCAGTTTGGGCCTCATATTTATCCTATATACCATGTTCGTATGGTGGCGCGATGTTCTACGTGAATCCACGTTCGAAGGACATCATACCAAAGTCGTACAATTAGGACTTCGATATGGTTTTATTTATTTTTGAATAACCAGTCCGAAAACTGACTAACTCGTGCTATTTTTACTGAAACTAGTGAGCAAAATTAATTAGGTTTTGAAGAAGAAAAAAACTGCAAGTCACATATTCGGCCAAAAATAGTTATATTTACCAACTAAATATATATTTATACATTAATATATATTTTATTATGTATTTATATATATATATATATATATATATATATATATATATATATATATATATAA
>ML291389.1:0-92453 GCA_005239495.1 Nicotiana undulata | reverse complement strand
ATTCGGTAAAAATCGGTCATCATTTCTTTACCCGACAACTCTTTCATCCTTTCCGGGTAAAGAGGGGCAGCTGTTGATACCCTATTTTTCCCTCATATTTTCATATATATATATATATATATATATATGAAAATATGAGGGAAAAATAGGGTATCAACAGCTGCCCCTCTTTACCCGGAAAGGATGAAAGAGTTGTCGGGTAAAGAAATGATGACCGATTTTTACCGAATGGGGTGATTTTGGAAAATATAGTACAAACCCTAGTTTCTGAGTTGCCTACATATCCCTATTTTACAGTAATCGGGCCATGTGTCATTCTGGATCTAACGGTGGAATATATCGATGGAGTTGCCGTAGGAACGGACAAGATTTTCAGGATAGGACGATGTAGGGATTGTAAATGGATGTATTGATAAGTTGTTATTTTACCAACTTATTTCATCTTGATACTTAGGCTTTTGTATGATTTTGTTGAGAACTAAGGCATTTATTGGGGTTTATTGGCATACTTCAGGTGTGAAGTTATTTAGAGGTGATGGTGAGGAAATCATGTGAAAACAAGTCAAAAAAAGAGCTAGAATGGACAATGGAAGTCTGCCCAGTGATTTACCCTTCGCGAACACTGAGTTCCATCGCAGACACAATGCTTACGAAATCTAGACCTTCGTGAACGCGAGGTACACAACGCGAATGTGAAGAATCAGAAATCACACCATCGCGAATGCGTGGGGCTAAACGCGAACCCGAAGCTTAATGAAATAGACCTTCGCGAACGCGATGAAGAAATGGGCAGAAAATCCTGGGTAGTTCTGGAATTTCACTGTTTTGACCCCAAACCATTTAATACACAACCTAGCAGATATTTTGGGCAACTTTTACATCTTGGATAGATCATTTGGCAAAAGTTTTACATTTTTAGAGAGATCTTTTGTAAATCTTTTACATCTTTGTATAGAGAACACGTTTTGGAAGCTAGGGTTCTTGCACACACACTTGGGTCATGAAGATTTGAAGCTTCTGGTTGAGAATTTTTTACTCCTTTATGCTAATTTCTTCATTTCCTTACTTTGTATTGAATATTTAAGTGTGTAGTATTTATTTCCAACACTTGAATCTTGTTTATGCAAATATTCATGTTTAAAGTGTGGATTAAATACCTTGTTGTGCTTATGTATTGAACGGTTTTTATTTATGATGAAGTGAGTTATTGTTTCATTAATTATTCTTGTTCTTTAATGTTTCCAAAGGGATTAGCTAACCCTAGGACTCGCCCATTTACTTCGAACTAATTTTGGGAAAGATAATTTGGGGTTGGGAAAGATTAATTGACAAGAACTTGAGGCTTTAACCCTCATTTTATAGATTCTACCTATGAATAGGATTGAACTACTTGTATCCATATCCGTGTGTGCTTAATCTCTTAATTGTTTTAGGGATAATTCAATTAGGAAGTCTTGTTAGTCTTCGTAAGAAGCTAATCTAGAATTTTTATCCGTGGCTAATTAACATAAACTCGCTCATATTTGTAAAATCATGAAATACATCGGATCCTTACTTGAGTGTAATTCCCGATGCATCCATACTTGTAGCCATTGATCATCTTACATGATTTCTAGGTTAGTTTACATATTCTCATTTAGCTAGAATATTTCACAACCAAATTCTAAGTGTTTGGAATTTCATAACAAGTGATAATTCTCTTACATTCCTAATCGCCTACATATTGTTCTCTATGGGATTCGACCCCGACTCCTAGTTGGGTATTTTATATTGCATGCGACCGTGTCCATTTACTTTTTAGTAGTGGATTTGGATGTCATCATGTATCTGGGAATGATTATTGATATTTGAATGGTTATCATATGGAAATGGGTAACGGACCGTGGTTGGTGACGTTTGAAATAATTGCAATACATGAACGTTGAACGGAAACCGGAGCGAAGATTGCTCCTATTAAGATAACGGTTACTTCCTGAATCCCCTGCAAATTTAAAACACGATCCATGCAAATATATATGGATTATTGAGAGAATTTAGACATGATGCAAATTCACTTTGGACCATGAAAGTTGTCTATGGACGATGAGGATGGTGTCCTTAGACCATGATGTCCTGGGCCATGAATTGCATGGTAAAGGATTCGCAGGCCATGAAATGATGTTCTCGGACCATGAGGATGGTGCCTCTGAACTATGACGCCTTTGAATAATGATGTGCAATATTGAGAGATCCTCGGTCCATGGCATGGTGTCTTCTGGATATGAGGATGATGCCTTTATACTATGACTCCTTTGAATAAAATGGCAATGTTTCAGCCCATGAGATGCAAAGACATGATGCTTGGTGACACAATATAGAGCTTAGTTTTGTGTAAGATCGGGGGCAGATCTTATCCCCGAGGTAGAGAAAGATGCAAGGTTTCAAGTAGCATAGCATTTGTGGTTATGCAAAGAGAGACAATGATTAGTCTCATGCAAGAGTGAAGACAATGATTAGTCTTGTGCGGAGGAAGGCAGTTCTTAGCCTTATGCAATTAAGGAGGCGGGGATTAGCCTCATTCAAGATGTGGAGACAATTCTTAGTCTCATGCGAGAGGAAGGAAAAGCTTGGCCTTATGCAATTAAGGAGGCATGGATTAGCCTCATGTAAGATGGAAACAATGCTTAGTCTCATGCAAAGGGAAGGCATAGCTTCCTATTATGCAATTAAGGAGGCAGGGCTTAGCCTTATGCAAGATTTGGAGACAATGCTCAGTCTCATGCAAGGGGGCAGAGCTTAGCCATATGTAATTGAAGAGGAAAGTCTTTGCCTCATGAAATATAGAGACAATGCTTAGTCTCATGCGATAGGAAGACAGATCTTAGACTTATGCAATTAAGGAGGCAAGGCTTAGCCTCATGCAAGATAGAGACAATTCTTTGTCTCATGCAAGGGGAAAGGCAGAGCTTAGCCTTATGCAATTAAGGAGGCAGGGCTTAGCCTTATGCAGAGATGAAGACAGTGCTTAGTCTCATGCATTGAACAGATAATAAGTAGGAGTAGAGTATTTCTTAGCTGGGGATATGTTTGCGCCTGGAAGCTTTGCCGTAATGAGGACAGTGATCCTATGGTGTGCACGTATTTGTGGTTATTCCTTGTTCCTGGACCCAAAGGAAAATCGTGAGTTTTACGGGTGAGGTTGGTTCGTGCCTCCGCCTGCTTGCTTTTCTTTGCTCTGTATTGAAATCCTGCTCGAGTTACCGTGGGTAGCAGCCAACTATTTCATAAAATAAAGTTTTCAAAAAATATGCGTGCACAGTTATTTAAAACAAAGTAATATGCAATATCAGATAAGTTAGATGAACCAATAACTGCAACACTTTTAGAGACATTGTAACTTCCTTGCAATATAACTTTGAGGGTCCTCCTTAAAATTCTGCCCCAGTTTTTTTGACGATTTTCTGACTGCTCTACATATGATGACGTCGGCTAGACTTTCTCTGGAATTTTGAGGGTCGTGCTCAAAATTCTGCATCAGTTTCTGATTGTGGGGAAAATGATAATTTTATTAAATTGTGATCGAACCCACATGGTTGCCTATGTATCCCCTCTTAAAACGGAATCAGGTCAAGCGTAGTTCAGCTACATCAGATGAATAAATGTAAATAGCTTAAACATAATATCTTTTGAATGCGTCTGAATTTATAGGCTTTGGCCAAATCTCTCTGTCCATTACTGCGAGTATGAGTGCTCCTCCTGTTAGTACCCTGTGGACCATATAGGGTCATTGCTAGTTGGGTGAGAATTTTCCTTTGGCTTCATCCTGATGTGGAAAGATCTGTTTCAGCACCAGCTGCCCCGGTTTGAACTGTCTAGGCTTTAGCCTCTATTTGAAAGATCTGGACATTCTGTTCTTATAAAGTTGACCATGACATACTGCATTCTTTCTTTTCCCATCGATTAGAGCTAATTGTTCATAGCGGCTCCTTATCCACTCTACATCACTGAGTTCATCTTATTATATAATTCTCAAGGAAGGAATTTCTACCTCGGTGGGAATGACAACTTCAGTACCATAGACCAACAAATAAGGAGTTTCCCCGGTTGATGTAAGGACTATTGTCCGATATACCAATAAAGCAAATGGTAACTTCTCATGCCATTGCTTGTGATTTTCTACCATCTTCCTCGATATCTTTTTTATGTTCTTGTTGGCAGCCTCCACAACTCCATTCATTTGGGGCCGGTATGCAGTGGAATTCTTATGCTAGATTTTGAAGGTCTCACACATAGCTTACATTAGGTCACTATTGAGATTGGCGGAATTGTCGGTGATATGGATTATAGAACCCCGAATCGGCAAATAATACGATCTCGAACAAAATCTTCGACGACTTTCTTGGTTAGAGCTTTGTAAAATGCAGCTTTAACCCATTTTGTGAAATAGTCTATGGCCACTATAATGAACCTGTGCCCGTTTGAAGCGGAGGGCTCGATTGGTCCAATGACATTCATTCCCCAGGCGGCAAAAGACCAAGGTGAACTTGTTGCATTGAGTTCATTTGGAGGAACTCGTATCATATCTGTATGTATTTGGCACTGATGACATTTTTGGACATACCTGATGCAGTTTGTTTCCATAGTCATCTAAAAATACCGTGCTCTAAGTATCTTATTGGCTAAAACGAAACCATACATGTGCGGTCTGCAAGTTCCAGCGTGTATTTCTTCAAGTAGTTTGGAAGCTTCCTTGGCGTCAAGACACCGCAATAGCCCTAGGTCTGGAGTCATTCTATACATAATTCCTCCACTTTGGAAGAAATGCTTGGACAATCTCCGGAGTGTATGTTTCTAAGTATGATTTTCATGCTCCGGGTACTCTCCTTTTGCCAAGTATTCCTTCATATTGTGAAACCATGGATTCTTATATGTTCCTTCTTCAACATGAGCACAGTGAACTGGCTGATTATGGATCCTTACCAGAATAGAGTCTATCTAATTCTTGTTCGGATGTTGTTTTATGGAGGACAAAGTGCCCAATGCGTCTGCAAACTCATTATGGATTCTCGTGACATGTCTGAACTCTATCTTCGTGAACCTCTTCATCATCTCTTGTACATGATATAGATATGGTAATATCTTGGTATTCTTTGTAGACCATTCTCCTTGCACCTAACTTACCAATAGATCTGAACCACCAATTACTAGCAGTTCTTAGATATTCATGTCAATGGCCAAATTGAGCCCCAATATGCAAGCCACATATTCCACCATATAATTGGTGCACAAAAATCTGAGTTTTGCGGATACCATGTAATGCTGACCGGTTTCTGATACAAAGAAGGCTCCAATACCCACTCCTTTGAAATTTTCAGTCCCGTCGAAGAACATTAACCACACGTCGTGTAGGCTTCGGCGATAGCTTGTCCTACGAATGATATTTCTTCATCGGGAAAATACGTTTTTAGTGGTTTGTATTCTCCTCCTATAGGATTTTCCGCAAGATGATCCGTTAATGCTTGTCCCTTGACCGCCTTCTGAGTCACATAGACAATGTCAAATTCACTAAACAATTTGCTAGCTTTCCTGTAGGCATGGGTTTCTGAAGGATGTACTTCAAAGGGTCTATTCTTGATATGAGGTATGTGGTATAGGCACAGAAGTAGTGCCTCATGTTCTGGGCTATCCAGGTCAAAGCACAACATGTGCGTTCTAGTAGAGAATACTGTGCTTCGTAGGGTGTGAACTTCTTCTCAGATAATATATGGCCTATTATGTCCTTCCCCTCTCGTCATATTGTCCCAAGACACAACCGAAAGCCCCATCTAATACGGAGAGGTAGAGTACCAGTGGTCTACCAAGATCTGGCGGGACTAGGGACTGGTGGTGTGGACAAGTATTCTTTGATTTTGTCAAAAGCTTTTTGTAGTCTTCAGTCAAACTAGTTGCGGCATCCTCTTCAACATTTTTAAAATTGTCTCAGATATTACAGTTGATTGTGCTCTGAAACGACTGATATAATTGAGATGCCCCAAGAAACTCATCACGTCTTTTTTGTTCTTTGGTGGCGGCAAATCTTGGATAGCCTTGACCTTCGATGGATGTAGCTCAATTCCTCGGCGGCTGACGATGAATCCTAACAGATTTCCGGCAGAAACTCCAAAGGCACATTTTTTGGGATTCAGTTTCAGATTATACCTTCAAAGCCGATCAAAGAACTTTCTCAAATCCGCTATATGATTTGTGCCCTTCTTGGATTTGATGATGACGTCATCGACATATACATCTATCTCGTTGTGTATCATGTCATGGGAAATAGTTGTCATGGCCCTCATATAAGTGGCCCCGGCATTCTTCAGACCAAACGGCATCATGTTGTAGCAGTATACTCCCCATGGTGTGATGAAGGATGTTTTCTCGGCATCTTCTTTATCCATCAAGATCTGATGATATTCTGCGAAGCAATACACAAAAGATTGGAGTTCGTTCATGGCGCAGTTGTCAATCAATATGTGTATGTAGAGTAGTGGAAAATAATCTTTGTGACTTGCTCTGTTTAGGTCGTGATAGTCGACACCCACCCTGACTTTCCCATCCTTCTTCGAAACCGGCACAATGTTAGCCAACCAAGTCGGATATTCAACCACTCTAAGAACTTTAGCTTTGATCTGCTTGGTGACTTCCTCTTTGATTTTCAGACTCATGTCTTGCTTGAACTTTCTGAGCTTTTGCTTTACCAACAGACACATCAGATTGGTGGGTAGCTTATGAGCCACTATGGATGTGCTCAATCCGGTCATATCATCATAAGACCATTAAAAATTTCTTCATATTCTTTAAGGAAACGAGTGTACTCTTCTTTTTCTTATGGTGACAGGTGAATGCTTATGCAAGTTTCTTTGACTATTTCAAAGTCTCCCATGTTGACTATCTCAGTTTCATCAAGGTTAGACTTAGGCTTATTCTCAAAATTCTAAACTTCTCTGATAATTTCGTCAGGTATTACTTCTTCCTCTTCTATCTCTTCTGAATCACTATCCTTATGTTACGTTGTCTCATTACATGTCACAATCGTTTGTTCATCAAGATAAGAAATAGTAATACTATAGAGAGAAAAATATAGAGAATATTAATAAATTATAATAAAATAACAAGCCATTGATAAGTATCAAAATATCAAACAAAGCTATTTTAATGATTCAAACAAAGATTTCCAAAACAAAATACTAAATTTTTTTTTAAAATGCTCAAAAGGATTGGTTTCAAAATAAATAACACTAGCAGCCAGGCTACCCCGGGACTCGGCGGGCCCTTGATGGTGTGGCTGCCAAGTTCATGAGAACGGCTCCTTTCTCCATTGTCTGGATGACGAGGCCTTCCTCATCCTCCTCCTCGACTATTACACTGCATTTCATGTCTTCATCTTCTAAGAATAGGTTCCTCAAACCAGCTAGCACTTCATCTTCTTAAGATCCCCACATCATATTAGCCCGATGGAAAGATTGACTCAAATGTGGTATTGGTTGCTCGAGAGGGTAATAAGGACCACACCATGGTGGCAACCAGTTTTGATACTCATGCCAAATGTACTGATATCCCAGTCCAAAGGTTGTACCGTGATGCTTTAACTGTATTGGTTTTGCAATACCCTGAAGATTCTTTTCGAGCCCTTTACCAGGTTCTTATCCGGCCCATGCCAATATGCTTTCTATTTTGCTGCTCTGCCATCTGTCCTTCTCAATTGCATTAACACTCTCAATGTGATGGTAAGTCTCTCCACCCAACTTCCTTTTATTCTCCACGACCGGAACAGTCTAATTGGTGTAAATAGGGTTACTCCCGTCACCATGAATTATCACCTTCTAATGTTTCAATTCGAACTTCACATCCTGATGCAGAGTAGATGCTACATCCCCAGCGGCGTGTATTCAAGGTTGTCCTAATAGTAAATTGTATGAGGCGGATATGTCGGGTACTTGGAATTCAACATCAAACTAAGTTGGGCGCATTTGTAAGTAGAGTTGTGTTTATCATGAAAATGGTAACTACAATAATATTTAGTTGTGTGGTTCTAAAAATACGTGATTAGTCTTAATACCATTTGTTGAGTGATTGTAGCTAAGTGCGTGAGCATAAAAACATAAGTAATAAGGTTAGCAGACTAAAAATATAACAAACCAGAGTGCCTGGATTCGAAGGCTCGATGTCGACCTTGGGGGTCCCTAAGACAGAGGCTCGGGCCTAGGTCGAATGGCCGATGGAGCTATAACGAGCTTGCAGACCTTGAGGTGTGCTATTTATGATCGACGATTGGCAATAAATGAAGAACAAGTAAAAGAAAGCAGTAAATACAAATAAATGAGCAAATAAAGAAGAATAAAGGATGTTTAATATTAAAGCAGAGAATGTTCTTGTGTCTTGTATTCAATGTGTTGTATATCCCCCTTTGAACAATAAGGGTACCCCTTTATATAGGAGGAAGAGAGCCAACATAGTACATTTAGCATTTATTACAAGGTCCTATGACTGATCTGATCCCCTATTGCCTGAGCGTGGAGATGTACTCTATTGTAGAGTCGTTCGTCTCGATCTTCGTGTTGCCCCAGCATGTTAGCCCGAAGTCTACAATACCTCGCGGGCGACCGTGATGTAGGCTCGGGGTCGATCCCGAAGCGATCCTTCGTAAATAAGACACTGAATGTCACGACGAGCATAAAATCGGCCTCCTCGATTTTAGCCGTATACAAATAGTCGCCGCATTTTTTATAACGGCATCGATGTGGGTACGTCCCGAGCCCTTCGTTATGCTCGTGATGTGAACTTATCATGGGACTTGAAATGTCCCATTGAACTATCTTTCTTGGGCATTGATTGCTCTGCCTCTTCACTTTCCCAGAAGAGGAGTAATGATGGCGCTGCCGGTTGATTTCCCCATAGGCATTGATTTCCATGTTTAGTGAGGCTACCGACCTTTTGTAAATAGGGGTTCCCTTTCTTCAAACTCCATTCTTTCTGTCCCCAACAAACACCAATCTTTTCCACCCATCTCTGTTTCCCATTCTCATAGCGCAATCTTATGCCCTCGTGGTCGTTTTGTGGTGGCCGAGTGAGCATGATCATGATCCTTTTCCCGAGGCCCTCCCCTACCAGTCAGGGTTACATTGGTCTACTTTTGCTGCTGTTGTTATTGATGTTGCTATTGTCGGCCCGAGGAAAGGGGGAAAGGCCCGAGTGGCTTTTCGTGTGTGAAGTACATATACTGTTGCTCATCTTCGCATGAAGTACCTATACTGCTGCTCATCTTCTTTTAACTTTGACCCGGTGTGGTATTTCTCCCCTACCGCCTCCCTCGGGGCGAGGAGGTAACATTTGCATCCCGTATTGGTTTGATATTTTGAGAAGGAGCTCCCTAATAGCAGCAGTAGGGGTTCATCAAGAGGAGGAAACATGTTGTCTGTAGATTGGTGGCTGAAAATCGTCATGACATGTATACTAAACCCAAAAAGGGAGTTTTAAGTTGCTGAGGAACACGTTGTTCGTCGGCTGTCGCTTTGGGAAGCGAGAAGCCCGAGGCACTGACTAGAGGTCCCTCGCAAGGGGGTCCTCGGGGCGTATCCCTGGAAGATAGGCTTTGGTCTGTAGATTAGGCCTTTGTTTTATGCTTTTTTGTGTAACGATCCCCTTGTGGGCCTTGTAAACATCTTTTATCAATATATGAAATTCTTTTGATCTGATGTTGGAACTTGTTCTGATTTTTATCTGTGTGATCCTGCGTGTGTGATTGTTCAGAAAATAGGACTCTTATCATGACCAATATTACGTTCATCAAGACTTCAAACCCCCTGTCAGAGCCGAGATTGCTCAAAGTTGGACGAGGATCAGACCTCGGACGAAAGTGGGCTACTGACAATCTCCGAGCAAAAATTTTCCCTAGTCTGGGCACTTCGAGAATTGCGAGGACGGCCTCTGGGTGGATATACACGTTGTCCATAAAAGATCGAGTCGTTGTTCGCTCAAAAAATAAGCATAGTTTCGAGACTCCGTCACTTCTTTTCGTGTGGGGGAACACTTGGGTCCGAAGCAGCCTCCCGCCTTTACGATTGGCATCTACCCGAGCTTTGGGGGCGTGGGGTAGCTTTAAGGTTTGCACATATATTTTGAGCGGGGAACTTGGAACTTTCTTTATACCGAGGCAGGCATTAGGTCAGAGCACATATCGTGTTTTACGTCCATTGTTCTTTCCCATGAGGGTCATTGGCCCGAGGTTTGTTCCCCGGGACGCACTCTTTGGGTACTTGCTTTGGTTTAACGATTTTGCGATGGTCCAAGGTCGACCCTCGCTAGCTTCTCCTATCCTTATGTGTTATCCCCTTGGGCGTTTTTATTCATGGGACTTACGTGTTCTCTCAACCGAACCGTAGGCCTTTTATGGTTAGCCCGGAAGCTTATGCATTTTTAGCTAGGTCTTGTTCTTTGAGCCGAGCCATGGTATGAGCTTATTCATCCTACAAGTTCTCTGATTAGCCCGTAGGCTATCTTTAATGTTTTTAGGCGACTTTCAGTCAACCATTTTGGGCTCAGTCCCCGAGCTGGGTTAGGACTCGAATTCATCGGTCCCTCAGATTTTGGGTTAGCTCGTGCGCCTTATGCGCGGGCTTCAAGGCTTTTAGGAGACTTTTGATTAACCTTTCTGGGTTCATTCCCCAAGCCATATTACGACTCGAGTTCATCGGCCCTTCAGGTTTTTGGTTAGCCCGTAGGCTTTTCTGCGCTGGCTTAATGGCACTTAGGCGACTTTGATTAACCTTTCTAGGCTCAATCCCCAAGCCGGATTACGACTCGAATCTATCCGCCCTTCAGGTTTTTGGTTAGCCCGTAGGCCTTTTTGCGCTGGCTTAATGGCACTTAGGAGACTTTAAATTAACTATTCTAGGCTCAGTACCCGAGCCGGGTTACGACTCGAGGGCGTTGTCCCTTTAGGTTTTTTGTATTATCCCGTAGGCCTTTTTGCACCGCTTTAAGGCACTTACGCGACTTTTAATATGGCTGTATGTTTCATTTCTTAGAGATTTGCTCAGAGTTTTCTTGTGTTCATCTGACTCTTCGACGGCCCAAAAGGACCTCGATTACAAGCCGTTACGACGAACATGAGAAATTCTTTCTTACAAGCCGACATGAAAATGTTTGAAGCCCTTTTTCGAGAGCTGACATGAAAATGATCGAAGCTTCGTTCTCGAGCCGACATGAATATGTTTGAAGCCCTTTTTCGAGAGCTGACTTGAAAATGATCGAAGCTCCGTTCTCGAGCCGACATAAAAATGTTCAAAGCTCTTGCTTGCACTAAAGGTAACATGTTTTAACCGGTTCTTTCCGAAATAATTTTGAAGGATTGATTTTTAAGGCGATAGCGAATCGCTTGTTGTTTTTGGGTTGGAGCCCATCGACCGTAGTCGTTTCATATCCTTGGCTATATCTTTGCGTGAATTTAAACATGATGCAAATTCCCTTCAGACCATGAGGATTGTATTTGGACGATTGAGGATGACGTACTTAGACCATGTTGTCCCGGGCCATGAATTGAACGATAAGGGATTCGCAAGCCATGAAATGATGTTCTCGGGCCATGAAAATGGTGCCTCCCAACACTGACGCCTTTGAATAATGATATGCAAGTTTGAGAAATCCTCAGGCCATGGCATGGTGTCTTTCGGCTATGAGGATGGCGCCTTCAGACTATGACGCCTTCGGACAAGCTAGTGATATTTTAGCCCATGAGATGCAAAGACATGATGCTAGGAGCGACAAGACAAGGATTAGTCTTATATGGAGTTGAGGGCGAAGCTTAGCTCGAGAGAAGAGAATAGTGCAAGAGAGACAGTTCTTAGTCTCATGCGTGATTCGGGACAGTTCTTAGTCCCTTGCAAAGAGAAGACAGTGCTTAGCCTTATGCAAGATTCAGGACAGGGCTTAGTCTCATGCAAAGAGAAGGCAATGCATAGCCTTATGCAAATAGGGAGGCAAGGGTTAGCCTCATGCAAGGATTTAAGACAATGCTTAGTCTCATACAAATAGAAGGCAAAGCTTAGCCTTATGCAAGTAGTGAGGCAGGGCTTAGCCTCATGCAAGGATTGAGACAATGCTTAGTCTCATGTAAATAGAAGGCAGAGCTTAGCCTTATAAAAGTAGGGAGGCAGGGCTTAGCCTCATCGACCGTAGTCATTTTTACAAGTTCGAATATATAGCCTTGGCTTTTGACGTTGGGACCGTGTTCTCATTATTTTAGATACATACACTTGGAATTTTTATCACGCCCGTAGGACTTACAGTTCAAAACATTCCCGAGGTTACCCTTTTGGGATCTTACAACCTCAGGTCTTAATTATTTTAATGATAACTGGTTGCACGAATGTTTCGATGAAAAAACATTTCTTTTACTATTTTATACAAGCTTATATGTTTTCTCCCTCAGAGACTTGACCCTCTTACGCGTGTACGATTCATTCGAGCGATCGACCCGTTACTTTACTTTTTTGCAAAAAACTCCCTTAAGTTTAGCTTTGACTTGATTTGCGGAGAAATCCTTCCCTGTGGTAGAGTCCTTCGGTAGTTGAGTTGAGTTTAGGGAGAAGCCTCAAATGCTTGTATGAGTTCCTTTTGACGGACGCATAGATGTTTCCTTATTAAAGACCTTTTCTGTACAAACCCTACTTTCGGGAGCAGCATTCGATTGAAGAAAAAAGAGTACAATGCGTCAGCTAATCCAGGAACTCTTTGTAGATGATGGATGTTTGGGAGCTTTCCGCCGGATACCTGCGGGAGATTAATTTTTGTGTAAGTGAAAAGAGGTGGGGTCATAATATTACCTCGACAGTAGTATCGTTTGGGCATGTATATGTTCAAATTGCTCGAGAATTGTTCACCTTCCAAGGTGCCGAGCTTGTGTGACACTTTGTTGATCATTCCTAGGACACGGTACGGTCCTTCCCGACTTGATCCTTCATCAAGGTTTTCGGTGTCCAAAGTGATCTTCCTTACGTTAGTTCTTGACTTCGAAGTATCGGCGGCTAGCTCTCCCGTTGTAGCATCTCTCGATCCTCTTCTTTTGCGTAGCCATCCAAGTTGGCGGGGCTTTTCATTTTTCATCAGGTGGTTCGAGGGCCACGATCATGGCCCTATTGTTCGAATCTTCCGTAGCATGCATGAGTCTGGCGCCTGGCTCCCCTACCCTGACCAATATTAGGACTTCAGCCCCCCTATATTGGAGAGCACGGAATTGTCCCCGAACTTGTCTTAGGAGCAGTTTGATATGCCCATAGGACTTTGGGCAGCACTTTACCCCTTTGCGTTTTCCAACTTCTTCCAAAGTTGACGGTACCGCTCACATGACGTGTATCTACGGCCCACCGAGCAGCGTGTTGTACCTCACGTCCCCCTTGGTGATGTAGAGCTTAGTGTCCTGGGCTGCTCAGAATATGCCGACCGGGAGGATGATCTCCCCTTTCGTTGCATTGCTAGTTATATTAAACCTGTCTAGAGTCGGCGAGGGAGATATGACTTGGCCGGGCATCCCTGGCTGCTCCACTGCTATCGTTCTAATTACGTTGGTAGAGCTACCTGGATCCACAAGGACGTGTTTTAATTTGAATGTTATTTGGAAGGAAAGAAATTACCAGCGCGTTATTATGCGGATGAGACGGGGTCTCGGGATTTCTGTCTCTGAATGCAAGGATGTCCTCGGGTGTATGGCACCGAATCTGTCCAGCCGCCGCATCTGACGCTTCCGCTCGCTTGATCATAGGTCCCTGCGGGACGGCATTCCCCCAACAATCATATGTGTGGAGTGATGGCTTCCTCGCTTCATTCTTTCGGGCCACCGTTCCTCCCTGGGGGAGGTCCGTGACCTGACCGCAGTCGAATCCTTGTAGGTACCCTTTGCTAGCCAATCGGGTTACCTCTTTCGGGAGGTGTCTACAATCCTCGGTTCAATGACCGTGAGTACCGCGAAACTCATATATTAGGCCGGGGTTTTTCTGAGAGGGATCCGATGATACGGATTTTGGCCATCTGGTGTCTCTGATTTCTCCCATGGCCAATATGGTGCCCGAAACATCATTCCTATAATTTTATCGGGTTGAGTGGGGCACATTGGAGGGTTCTGAATCCCTAATGGACCCACCTTTTTCTGTTATCCTGCTTCTGTCTATGTTTAATTTGGCTTGGGGCTCATTGACCCTTGTGGCACTCTTTTGATATTTGACGTAAGGTCGATACCTATCATTCCGTGTATCTGAATTTCTTTCGGGAAGTCGTAACTCTATTTTTCTGGCGAGGTCTCTAAGTATCCTGACGACAAGCTTGGTCGTCGGTCCCTTACTTCCTTCCCTTTCCAGTATTAACCGGACTCGGGGGGCTGTTGCTGGCGCTCTCAAGGTTCTCTGATGGTTCTGCAGCTAGGTGATCACTGCTTGTTGCGCCTGTAGTATTTCGAATATCATTTGAAGGTTGTTTTCCCCGTTCTCCCGAACGGTGGCGTCTCGCTCCTCCGGTGGGTCTTTTTTACACTTGATCCAGATGGTGTGAAGGCTGATGTCATTGCGCCGGCCGTTGCTTGAGTCCGTGCCCTCGGGGGTTGGCTCTATTATGATGCTAAGGCCCGGTGGCGGTGCGCTCGCATTCGGGATGCTCACATCGTTCCTCCCGGACCCCTTAAAGCTTTTACTTTCGTACGCGCTAACTAAGTTGGACATTCTGACCTGAAATAGAAAATTCTTTAGACAAGAAAAGGTGTAAAAATATAACTTGTGCTTTCCATCAAACCAGCACTAAAACAATCACTATTATTTATAGCCCCACGGTGGGCGCCAAACTGTTTATCGTGAAAATGGTAACTACAATTATATTTAGTTTAGTGGTTCTAAAAATACGTGATTATTCCTAATACCAGTTGTTGAGTGATTTTAGTTAAGAGCGTGAGCATAAAAACATAAGCAAAACGGTTAGCAGACTGAAACAATAACAAACCAAAGCGCCTGGATTCGAAGGCTCGATGTCGACTTGAGGGTCCCTAAGACCGAGGCGCGGGCATAGGTCGAACGGCCGACGGAGCTATAATGATCTTTCAGACCTTAAGGTGTGCTATTTATGACAAGTGATAGCCAATAAATGAAGAACAAGTAAAATAAAGAAGTAAATACAAGCTAATGAGATAATAAAGAAGAATAGATTTAGCATTTATTACAAGGACCTATGACTGATCTGATCCCCTATTGCCTGAGCGTGGAGATGTTCTCTATTGCAGAGTCGTTCGTCTCAATCTTCGTGTCGCCCCAGCCTGTCAGCCAGAAGTCTACAATACCTCGAGGATGACCGTGATGTAGGCTCGAGGTCTATCCTGAAGCCGTATCAGGGATCCTTTGTAAATGAGACACTGAATGTCACGACAAGCATCAAATCAGCCTCCTCGATTTTAGCCATATACAGGTTGGTTTCCCTGATCGTGGCCCTTTGAGATACATCGAATGCCTTTACGTTCATAGTATCTGCTCGTATCTAATGCAAATGTTTGCCCAATCTCTTCAAAGTGGTAAATGGATAGATTTTGAGACTTTAGCCTCCATTTTTCAAAACCCTGGCATTGAATTTGTCAAAACATTGCACTTTAATATGCAGCGCCCTGTGGTGACATAACTCTTCCGGCAGCAGTTCGTCTTCATGGAAGGTGATCTTATGGCTTTCCAATACTTGTTTTACCATGTTATACATTTCTCCACTGGTAATGTTCTTGGGTACACAAGCCTCGTTCAATACCTTCATCAATGTGTTCCCATGTGATTTAGAATTCTGCAGTAATGATAAAATAGATATCTTGGCCGGTTTCAATGATAGGTTATTTGGAAGCAGCTTCTTTACTTGTTCCCCCTAGGTGCTCAGGCGTGTAAACCCTATAGTTCTGGTCATCCCCTGTGTTGCACCAGTTTCTTCCATTTTCCCTGTTCCTTTCCTTCTCACTTCTGCGGTGTATTTCCAGGGTATGACATTGGAATTAAAGGGTGGTGCGGGCGCTACCGCCCCAGTGAATGGTGTGGTCACTTCTACTTCAAACGGAGCAGGCACTCAGCTTTTCCCGATATCACTCATATAGTCCATCTTAGATTTTCCCTTGCTTTTAGGGTCACTTGGAGGAAGAGGATTGGGAGGACCTCTAGATCTGGTATGATACGCCGATGATGCCAGTATGCACGAACAAACCTTAGGGGATGGGAATAATCAAAATAAAGAAAAAGCAAAAAGGTAAACAAGTCAATAGGGGGTTTTGAAAGGATATTTGCAATATTTAAACACGTATTGCAGAATTATAAATTCGCATCCTAATTTGGGGGACCTCATTGTGCCCAAGGTAGGCCTAGCGACATACATATTTGGAGAAACTCAATGCCGATAATTGCATCATTTCATTAATATGATAAATAGACAAAATCTCTACTAAAATGACAATAATTATAAAGAGATACTAGTGGCATTTGCCTTATTACAATCGAATTCTAAAACGAATCTAGAAAACAAGTATCAATCCTAATCTACTCGGTCGCAGAAGGACCTTCTCCAATCTTGGCCTTCTTAGCCCCATCGATCAGATTGCCCAGGTCGCGCATGTCAAGCAGCATATACGCCCTTACTAGATGTCCTCCTTCATTGCCCTCTACATGTTGAAAATCCACGACCTTTTTCCTCATCTTCCCCTCAAGCTCCATCAAACCCTGCTCTAAATATCCAACCTCTCTGTTGTTTTGGTAGTGATTCCTCTCCATTCATTGATTGCTTCCATGTCCACTTTATGTTGTTCCAAATGGCTGGCCTCAGATTCGAAAATTCTTTTATGCAACCTCATGTACTTGACTTGCGCCTCAGCAGGGTAGTCTATGACCCTATTTCTCAAATCAATCCTTGGCTTGACCTCTCCGGCTATGTCATCGATCAACCATGATGGGTAGAAATACACATGGCCGGCATGATTCCGATCTGGCTCAATATTATCCTTTTCTATAACAATCTTTTGATGCCACATGTGTTGTGCCTCGCACTTAAATGGAATGGCATCACCCTAGAAGTCGTCTTTGTAATGAACCATCTTGGAGACTCGTGGTATGACCTGTTTCCTCCCGTCTTGCCCCATGACTGTGATAGTAGCATAAAGATAGATACCCCTTAATCTGATTAGCACTAGATGAGGAACATCTCTTGACCTAATGATGAATTCACTAGTAGGGAACCACTCGAACATCCAATGGACCTTGTCGTCAGTAATATTGCTAAAGAAATGTACCCAGCCCACAACATTTCATGTTGTGCAAACCTATCCGGGATAAAAGTCATTCTTTTCTAATGGTGAAAAGATATGTGATCATTCCATGGTCTCCGCGGAAATTCTTGACGATACTGTCCCATTTAAAGGTGTTCCAACAACCATATTTGCAGCAACATATTGCAACCCTCGAAATGCCTATATCCTTTTTTGCAACGGTCCAAGGCTCGGTATATCTTAGCTATGATCATCGGGATGAAAGTGTAAGTATGTCCCTCAATTCCTTCCATTAGGGTCTTAGTAACCATGTCTAAGCGAGTGTGGATCCTTTATCCTTGTATTGGGAACACCAGCATCCCCAAAACATAGACAATGAACACAAAAACCCGGCGATGAGTCCAACCCAAAGAGCTGATGGCAAACTCATCATGATAAACACGGTAGGACTTGTTGTGCCCATAACGCTCGTAAAGGAAGTCGAAGGGTATGCAAGACTTCTTCAGGCAGACTAACTCATCATTCCTTCTAAAACCCATCATTTTCAAGACGCCTCGAGAAGTGCAATTTTTTGGTACCAACAAACCAGGGCTATCCCAGGGAAGCCCAGCAAAGCCTCTTATTTCCTCTAGAAGGGGAGTCATTTCTATGTCACCGAAACGGAAAACGACCCTCTTCTCATCCCAGAACATAGTAGCGGCCTCAATCAGTACGTTATTTTGTTGAATGTCTAGCAAGGAGGGTAAATTCCCGAGAATTCTTTTCACATGATTTTTGTCACTTGGCGAGAGATTTTTCCACCAATCTAGCAACAAAGGGGGGATATTTTGAACCATGCCGAACTTCGGGATTTCGTGCCTCATTCTGCAAAACAAATAAAGTTAGCCCTTTCCCTCTCCAGATTCGACCATTTATACATTAATATTTAGCGTATCGGCACATTTTCTCAAAATAATGCACATATCGTGAATGTGCCCATTGGGATTATGGATATCCCGGCGGGCTTTGGACAAGATTTACCTTAGAGAGTTATTATGCGGATAGCGTTCTAACTCATACTAGGTTTAGATATGATACATGCACAGTTAATAATAGAGTGGGGGTTTCTAAAATAGTCTAGATCGGTACCCTCAAGTGGACAACTTGAGAGGAACACGGAACCGTCGATTTCACCGATGATCGACTAGTTTTACCGCAAATAAGCCTTTCCAAATTTAAAAGGGTGATTTAGGAAGAGCGTGAACACTCATCATGTGCCGCTATGGTCTTAAGTACGCACGAGTGGAATATGATGCGAAGTGTGCTTTGTGCAAAGATAAAACAACACGTTGTCAAGTATTTTTCATGATGAAAGTGGTAAATGCAGTATTAAATAAACGTAAAGACATAAAATAATGAAAAACAGGCAAAAAGTTAGTTCACGTAATGTGAAAGAGTTGTAATAAAGCAAGGGGTAAAGACAGGGAGAGACATGATATAGAAAATTTAAAAGGTTTGGAGCAAGTGAACATGATTAGGAAATAAGGGGAACACACATTGTAACAAAATTAGCAAAGAGCTGCATATGAGTTCACATAAAGGGGACCAAGTTCGCAATGGTAAGAGCCTAGAAATATCCCCAGCAAAGTCTCCATGTTGTCGCGTCCCTTTTTCTCACGAAATCGGGTTTCGACACATGAATACTCTTTTAATGAAGAGTGTTAAAAGAGAGAGTCTCCACCTAACGGATTTAAGGTGTGATAGGGAACCGACTTGTAGATAACTCTGGTTTAACCAGTTTGTGTCACCAAAGATCTGGTAAGGGTTCAAACTACCTCGAGGAGAATGTGTTAGGCACTCCTCAGGGTCCATAACGGTGGGTCCCGACTGAACTTGAATTATATGAATTAGTCTCAGCAAAAGAGAAATGACAAAATTGGGCAAAATAAATAAAATGATTGACTTTAAAACAAATATGGGGGGTCCTAAGTTTCTTAGCCTAAAGGATCACCTCGTGCAACATAAATAATACTTTGTGACTCCATCGAGGTGGGGTGTTACTCATATTATTCAGCGGGCACAGGCTATATCTCCGGCTACCTGATTACTATCTTTAAGGTAGTCAAGAATTAATCTATTCACCCAGTAGGTATAAAACAGTTGAGCATGTAGAACCAAGACCCCAGTGTGTTAGAGTTCCCAAGGGCTTCAGGAACCCAGGGCAATGCTCACACTAGGGAGGTTAACATAGATAATTTCAAGGGAGATATTAGGGACCAAGTCTTAGTGTGTCAGAGTTCACAAGGGTCTCAAATTAACCCTGAGCAGTGCTCACAATAGGGAGGTCAAAGGACAGAACCTTAGTAGCCTTGGCTTTCAACCGGCTAAGAACTCAAAGGGACCAGGTAGTAAAGGGATCGAATGAGGTTAAGGGACACCACTGAAATACAGAATCAAATTGACCACATAGAAACAAGTAATACAAAATGCTTAGTTTTTTTAGAACAAGTTTTAGCAAAGTTTCAAAAGAACAAATTCAACACATAGTGCACATGTTACTTGTTTACCGTGAAAATGGTTGTTACAATTATATTTAGTTAAGTGGTTCTAAGAATACATGATTTATCTTAATACCAGTTATTGAACAATTTTAGCTAAGTGCATTAAGACAAAATGTAACGAAAGAAGTTAGAAAGTTAAAGAAAAGCAAACTAGAGCGCCTTAGGTCGAAGGCTCGATGTAGACCTCGAGGGTCTGTGAGACCGAGGTTCGAGGCCTGGATCGGAAGATCTATGGAGCTATAACAGATTTGTGTGCCTTAGGACACGCTATTTATGATCAATGATAAGCTATAAATGAAGAACAAGTAATGGGAAATAGTAAATGTGAGTAAATGAGCTAGTAAATAGAAATAGAGAATGTTTTTGTTCCTTGCATTCAATATGTTTTATGTACAAAATGACAAGGGTTACCTTTATATAGCAGGGAGGGTCCCAACATGGTACATCAACATTTATTACAAAGATTTTGATTGATTCAGCTAGTTAATGCCCAAGTACAGAATCGTACTTCAATGCAGGGCTGCCTGCCTCGAACTTTGTGTCGTTTCCTGTGTCGCATCCAGGTCCATGTCCTCTTTGATCTAGGGTACGCGAGGCTTTGAGATCAGACTCGGTGCCGCACTCGAGACCTCATAGGAATAATCCACCGAATATAAACATAAAATTGGCCCCTCAAAGTTTAGCCGTACACAGATAGTTCCCGCCTTTCTTATAATGAAGTGATAAAAAACGACCTTGACGTGGATCTTTCCCGGACTTTTCACAATGACATCATGGGCCTACCAGACGACTCGAACATCCCGTCGAATCATCTCCCTAGTACATTGATTGTTCTGCCTTTTCATTTTTCCCAAAGGGGTGATGATGGCGTCGTAGGTTTGTTTCCCTATAAGCATTGATTGCTTATTCAGTAAGGTTACCGAACTTCTATAAATAGGGGGTTCCCTGACTTCAAACTCCAATTTTCCTATCTTCAACAAACTTAAATCTTTTCAATTCATCTCTGTTTTTTCGTCGTTATGGTGCAAACCTATGTCCGCATGGTCGTTTGGTGGTGGCCCTTTGGTCCCGGCCATGACGTCCTTCTTGAAGTCCTCCCCTACTAATCGGGGCTATATTGGGTTGTTGTTGTTGTTATTTTTATTGTTATTGTTGTTGTCGGCCCGAGGAAACGAGAGAAGGGCCTCGAGTGCCCTCCGCGCCAGAAGGCATGAAGTGCATATACTGCTGCTCATCTTTGCATGAAGTACCTATACTGCTGCTCATCTCTCTTAACTTCAAACGGGTGTGGTATTTCTTCCTCTTTGCCTCTCACGAGGCGAGGAGGCAATATCACCGACGATGGCATCCCACACCGGTTCGTTGTTTTGAGAAGGGGCTTCTTAGTTGTCGTGATAAGAGTTTTAAGGAGGAGGAACATCTTGTCCGCATGTTGCCGCTCTGAGAAGCACGAAGACGCTGACTATAGGTCCCTTGGTAGGAGGTCCTTGAGGGTATACCCCCAGAAGATAGGATTTCGTCTGTAGATTAGGTCTTTGTTTTATACTTCTCTGTCGTTGTGTAAAGATCCCCTTGTGGGATTTGTAAACATCTTCTATAAATATAAGAAGTTATTTGTTTTCCTTTCGATCTGGTGGTGGAATTTGTTTCGCCTTTTTGTTTATGCAAACTTACGTGTGTGATGGGCCCGAAAGTCGGACTTTTGTCGTGAACAATATTATGCTCGCTAAAACTCCAAAACCTTTTGACGGAGTTGGGGTTTCCTTTTAGTTAGACGAGGATCGGACCTCGGCTTCCCTCTAGCAGGGGCGACCTATTGACGATCTTTGAACGAAAATTTTCCTTGTCTCGGTCACCTCGGGAAATTCTGAGGATGGCCTTCGAATGGGTATCCACTTTTGCCATAAGGATCGAGCAGACATTTATCCTTGTTCGAAAAATAAGGATAGCTCCGAGACTCCATCAATGATTCTTTGAACGGGGACCTGCTTGGGTCCGAGGTAGCCTTTGGGCTACTCGACCGGGCGTTCGTCTGAGTTTCGGGGATGCGGGTTGCTCTAAGATTTACATATTTTCTCTGAGCAGGGAATTTGTTTTAAACTAGGGCAGGTGTTGGGCCTATGCGCGGATTGTGCTTGCGCCTATTGCTTTGCCCATGAGGGTAACTGGTCTGAGATCTTTTCCCTGAGATGGACCCATTAGGCTCTTGCCTTGGCCAAATGATTTTGTCATGGTCCAAGACCGGTCATTTGGTATTTCCGAGCAGGCATCCCATATCCTTATGTGTTGGCCCCTCGAGTGTTTTCAAGCATGGGGTTAACTCCCCCTTCAAACTGTCCTATAAGCCTTTTGAGGTTAGCCCGGAGACTCATACGTGCCTTGCCCTTAGATGTTTCCAGTCGTTCGTCTAGTGCTTATTCTTTGGGACGAGCTGTGGATCGGGCTCATTATTCCTTCGAGTTTTGAGTTGGCCCGTAGGCTGGCCTAAGAAATCTCTCAAGCGATTTTTAGTAGATTATTTCGGGCTCAGTCCTCGAGCCGGGTTACAACTCGAGCTCACCGATCCTTTAAGTTGCAAATTAGTTTGTAGGCCTTTTGCGTTGGCTTCAAGTTTCTTAGGCGACTTTTAATTAACCATTCCGGGCTCAGTCCCCGAGCCGGGTTACGACTCGAGCTCATCGATCCTTTAGGTTTCAAATTAGCACGTAGGCCTTTTGCGCTGGCTTCAAGGCTCTTAGGAGACTTTTAATTAATCATTTGGGGCTCAGTCCCCGAACCGGGTTACGACTCGAACTCACCGATCCTTTAGGTTTCAAATAAGCCCGTAGGCTTTTTGCGCTTGCTTCAAGGATCTTAGGAGACTTTCTAATTTAACCTGTCCCGGGTTTATTCTTCGAACCAAGTTTTAGCTCGAGGATCTCCACCCTTGGGTTTATCTAGAATCAATTCGAACCAGCCTTTACATGGCTATATTTTCCATTGCTTGAAGATTTACTTGGAGTTTTCTCCAGTTCATATGACTCTTTTATGGCCCAAAATAACCTCGATTATGAGTTTTTATGATGAACAGACAAAACTCTTTCTTATGAGCCGACATGAAAATGTTCGAAACTCTTTTACGCGAGCCGACATAAAAATGTTCAAAACTCTTTTACGCGAGCTAACATGAAAATGTTCAGAACTGTTGCAGACACTAAAGGTAGCATGATTTTAACCGATTCTTTCCGAAAATTATTTTGAAGGATTTGATTTTAGGGCGATAGTCAGGCATCCCCGAATCGCTTGCTGTTGTGGAGCTGGAGCCTATCGACCGGAGTCGCCTTGTTTGGCTGATGCCCTTAAACACGAGTATCGTATCCTCAGCATTTATATTCGAGGGTATGCCTTTTTAGGGGTCTTACAAGTTCGAATATATAGCCTTGGCTTTGAAGTCGGGACCGTGCCTTGCTATTTGAACGCTCCACTTGGGGGCCTTGTGGTTTCTGACATGCCCGTAGGACTTATAGTTTTAAACATATTCGAGGTTACCCTCTTGGGATCTTACGACCTCGGATCTTTATAAGTCGAATGCTAATGATAACTTTCTCTTGAATTTGCAAAATGTTTTGATGATAGAACATTATTTGGTACAAGCATATACGCTTCTGCCATCGAGGGCTCGACCCCCTATGCGGGCACAGTTCATTTGACCGTTCGACCCGCTACATTATTTTCTTGCCAAAAAATACTCTTCAGCTTACTTTGACTTGTTTCGCTGGGGCATCTTCCACCCTGGGGCAGTGTCCTCTAGTGGCCGAGGTTGCTTTGATAGAAGCCTTAAATGCTTGCATAAGTTCTTTCTGACGGACGCATAAATGTTGCCTCATTAAAAACCTTAATGGTAAAAACCCTTTTTCGGGAGCAAAACTCGATCGAAGGAAAAGAGTGCAACGGGTCCATCGATCTAGGGGCCTTTTGGAACTGGCGGATGTTCTGGAGTCTCCCGTCGGATGCCTCCGAGAGATTAGCTTTTGGGCAACTGAAAAGAGAGGGGGTCGTAAGGTTACGTTAGCAGTAGTATCGTTTGAGCATGGATATGTTCCAATTTCTTGGGATGCTGCTCGCCTTCCAAGGTGCCAAGCTTGTATGATCCTTTGATGATCACCCCTAGGACCCGGTACGATCCTTCCCATATCAATCCTAGCTTTCCCTCATTAGGGTTTCGAGTGTTCAAAGTGACCTTTCTTAGGACTAAGTGCGCGACTCCAAAATATTGGAGGTTCGCTCTCCTGTTGTAATATCTCTCGATCATCTACTTTTGCGCAGCCATCCGAATTAGTGAAGCCTCTCGTTTCTCATCGACTAATTCGAGGGCCATGATCCTGACCTCATTGTTAGAATCCTTCGCGGTATGCTGGAATATGACGCTTGGTTCCCCTATCTCGATTGGTATTAGAGCTTCAGACCCATACACCAGAGAGAACAGCGTCTCCCATGTGCTTGTCTTGGGAGTAGTTTGATATGCCCACAGGACTTTGGGCAACATCTCTCTCCATCTGCCCTTTGCGCTTTCCAAATTCTTCTTCAGGTTCTGAATGATGGTTTTATTTGTGGATTCGGCCTGGCCGTTGGTGCATGGATGGTAGGGTGTGGACAAGATCCTCTTAATTTTGTGGTCCTCGAGGAACTTTTTTACTTTACCCCCTATGAATTGCTTTCCGTTATCGCAGGTTATGTCTGAGGGGATCCCGGACCGGCATAGGATGTGGTCCCATATGAAGTTGATGACTTCTTTTTCTCTTATTTTCTCGAAGGCTTGTGCTTCCACCCATTTAGAGAAATAGTCGATCATAAACAAAATAAATATGGATTTTCCTGGTGCCGTTGGTAATGGTCCAACGATATCCATCCCCCATTTCATGAACGGCCAGGCTGACAGGACCGAATACAGTTATTCGCCGGGCTGATAGATCATGGGCGCGAACCTTTGGAATTTGTCGCATTTTCAGACGAACTCCCTAGCGTCCCTTTCCATGTTGTCCTAGTAATATCTTGCCCTGATCACCTTTCAGAATAAGGATTCGGTGCCGGAGTGGTTCCCACAGGAGCCCACGTGGATTTCCCGAAGCACGTAATTTGTATCTCCCGGACCTAGGCATACTGCTAGTGGTCCGTCGAAGGTTGTCCTGTATAAGGTGTTGCATTTGTCCAGCGAGAACCTGGCCGCCTTGGTCCGTAGGGCTCTCGATTCTTTCGGGTCTGTAGGCAGCTTTCCGTCCTTTAAATAGTTTATGTATTTGTTTCTCCAATCCCAGGTCAGGTTGGTGGAGTTGAATTCGGCGTGGCCATCTTCGATCACCGATCTTGTTAATTGAAAAACGGCTCCAGGTAGTACGTCATCCTCTTCAACAGATGACCCCAGGTTTGTGAGGGCATCAGTCTCACTATTCTGCTCTCGTGGTATATGGTTTAAGGTCCATTCATTGAAGCGATGCAGCGTGACCATAGTCTTGTCCAGGTACCTCTGCATTCTTTCCTCTCGAACCTTGAAGCTCCCGTTTACCTGGTTGAATACTAAGAGAGAATCACACTTGGCCTCAATGCATTCGGCTCTGAGGCTTTTGGCTAACTCCAGACCTGCAATCACAGCCTCATACTCGGCTTCATTGTTAGTCAATTTTGTTGTTTTTATGGATTGTCTAATTACGTGGCCCGTGGGCGGCTTTAGGACTATCCCGAACCCGGACCCTTTCATGTTAGTGGCGCCATTAGTGAACACGGTCCATAACCCAAAGGATGTACCCGTTTTCAATAATAATTCCTTCTTTACTTCAGGAAACAAAGCGGGCGCGAAGTCGGCTACACAATCCGCCAAAATCTGGGATTTGATAGCCGTTCGAGGTTGATATTCAATATCGTACCCTCCAAGTTTGATGGCTCCCTTGGCCAATCGACCTGACAGCTCAGATTTATGCAATATGTTTTGAAGCCGGTATGTCATCGAAATGCAGATGCGATGACATTGAAAATAGGGTTTTAACTTTCGAGATACGCTAATCAGTGAAAGGGCTAATTTTTCCAGAAGAGGATACCTTGTTTCGGCATCGCCCAGGGTCCGACTCACATAATAGATAGGGAATTGGGTACCTTGCTCCTCTCGAACAAGCACACCGCGTACCGCCACTTCTGATACGGCCAAGTACAGATACAGTGTCTCGCCCTCCTTTGGAGTGTGCATCAAAGGTGGGCTCGACAGATACCGCTTTAATTCTTCCAGGGCATTTTAGCATTCAGAGGTCTATTCAAAGTTGTTTTTCTTTCTGAGTAGAGAGAAGAAATGATGACTTTTATTTTATGATCTCGATATGAACCGTCCCAAGGACGCTATCCACCAGGTGAGCCGTTGTACGTCCTTCACGCTGTTAACCATCGTGATCTCCTCGATGGATTTAATTTTGTCGGGGTTGATCTCGATTTCTCTATTTGACACCATGAAACTCAAGAACTTCCCCGATCCTACCCCGACGGCACATTTCTCAGGGTTGAGTTTAATGTTATAGCTTCTGAGGACATCGAACGTTTCCTACAAGTGGGTTAGATGGTCCTCTGCACGCAGAGATTTAACTAGCATATCATCCATATATACTTCCATGGACTTTCCTATTTGACATTCAAACATTTTATTAACCAATTGTTGGTACGTAGCCCCGTCGTTTTTTCGCTCGAAGGGCATGACGTTGTAGCAGTATGTACCATATTTTGTGATGAACGAAGTCTTTTCCCTGTCCTCGGGGTTCATTTGGATCTGATTATACCCCGAGTAGGCATCGATAAAGGTAAGCGTCTCGTGCCCTGCCGTAGCATCGATCGTGCGGTCGATGTTGGGCAATGGGAATGAATCTTTAGTGCATGCCCTTTTCAAGTCCTTATAATCTAGGCACATTCTTAACTTATTCCCCTTCTTGGGTACTGCCACTACATTAGCCAGCCAGTCGGGATATTTTACCTCCCTAATAGAACCTATTTTGAGGAGTTTCGTTACCTCATCCTTGATGAATGCATGTTTTACCTCGGATTGAGGCCTCCTTTTTTGTTTCACCGGTTTGAACTTGAGATCGATGCTCAGTCGATGGGTGGCTATTTCGGGTGGAATTCTTGTCATATATAAATGGGACCAAGCAAAACAATCGATATTATAGGTAAGAAACTGAATGAAATTTTCCCTGAGTTTGGGGGTTAACCCTAGGGGTGGGCATCGGTCTGTTCGGTTCGGTTTTGAATATTATCGGTTTTGCCTATCAGTTATCGGTTTACAAATATCATAACCCGATAACCAAACTGATAAGATATTGGTTATCGGTTAACGGTTAATCGGTTATCAATCATTATCGATTCGGTTATCGATTTACCCAATAAGATAAAACAACTAAAACAATTTCGCAATATATAAAACTGTCGAGTTCTCAATTATCTTGAGCCAGAAGTCAAGAAATATATCATATATTCGTTGTCTTTGACAACTTTATGATGCATAAATATAAGATTACAAAGGTGGAATGCAATATGATTGTGTTGATAAAAAAACGTGGAATATGATTCGTATGTTTAACTAGAAGTGAAAAATTTCTAAAAAAGTGGGATAAAATAGTAAGACGACGTTACACAATCAAGTCTTTAAGCTACGGGTTATGTTACAATAATCTATATGAATATTTATCAGAAATTATAAATTGGTAATATGAGAAACTAGCTAACCCATGTATCAAATAAACAGAAGTTTACTTCTCCGGATTCTTAATATACCAAAAAGAGAAACACTTGTTAGAATTATAAGTGTTTTATAATTTTAGATGTGTCCAAAATGAGAGCAACACCTGTCCAACCTGAGGGCGTGATGTGACTGACGAGTGACGTCGGCTTGAGTCTTGAAGGGCTGACTAGTGACTGGTGACTGGTGAGGCGTGAGCTGTGAGGCGGAGAACTGGTAAGGGCGTGAGTCGTGAGGCGGAGAACTGCTGAGGTTGGGCCGTAGGGGTGCGGCGGAAAATTGAGAAACTGATAAATTAAAACTGACTTACTGAGAATTGAGAAAGAAAAGGGAAAAGGGATTATGAAACCCTAGTATAGTATGTATATACTTAAGGGTAAATTAGTTAATTTTTCATGGTTATCGGTTTTTACCAATAACAGAATAGCAAACTGAGCCCGAACCGATAACCCAATAAATTGTTTTTTTACCCATTACCGAATCGTTAACCCAATAACCCAATACCGATAACCCAATAAATAATGAACAGTTCGGGTTATCGGTTTTACCCGATATATGCCCACCCATAGTTAACCCCGCCCCTAGATATACCTTTCAATCCAGAGGTTGCCCCACCGGGACTGCATGTTCCATCTCTTCGACGTTGATTTAGGTGTGTCTGATTCTTCAGGGGCGACGAAGGTACGGGGGATGAGGAAGTCCTCCTCGCCATCTTCAGGAGTTATTCCCTTCTCTGGTTCCTTCTAAGTGAGGGGCATTGACGCCGAAGGGTCGTTGTGAACAACGAACATCTCCCTGACCGCATGATGCTCTCCATATACAGTTTTATACCATCCTCCATTGGAAACTTCATCATCTGATGGAAAGTTGTCGGCACCGCCCTCATGCTGTGTATCCACGGCCTTCCAAGCACTGCGTTGTACCTCATGTCCCCACGACATAGAACTTAGTGATCTGAATTGTGGCGGACATGTTGACTGGGAGGGCGATCTCCCCTCTTGTCGTTTTGGCGGCCATGTTAATTTCGTTTAGAGTTATCGAAACAGGTATGACTCGCCCGAGCATCCCAAGTTGTTCTACTACTTCTGTCCTGATAACTTTGGCAGAGCTACCTGGATCCACAAGAACGCGTTTAATTTGAACGTTATTCAAAAGGAAGGAAATTACCAACGCATCGTTACGCGGGTGAGGTAGGATCTCGGGATCCCCGCCGCTCAATGTGAGGATGCCTCCGAGTGCGTGGCTCCAAATCTGTCCTGCCGCCGCAGCCGATACTTTAGCCCGCTTAATCACAGGCCACTGTGGGACGTCATTTCCTTCGACTATCATGTATACGGAGTGATGGGGCTTTCTTGCTTCGTCCTTTCGAGCTATTGTTTTTCCCCGGGGAAGATCCTTAACTCGATCGTAGGCAAACCCTTGCAGATACCCTTTGCTCACAAGCCGGACTGCTTCTTTCTGAAGGTGTCTGCAATCCTCGGCTCGATGACCGTGAGTAACATGGAATTTGCATATTAGGTTAGGGTCCCTCTGGGAGGGGTCCGACGATACGGGCTTTGGCCATTTGGTATCTCTGATTTTACCCATGGCTGATATGAGGCTCGAAACATCGCCCCCGAAGTTGTATCGGGTTGGGTGGAGCACCCTTTGATGGCTCTGTGTGCCTATCGAACCTAGCTCTGTTTGCTACCCTACTTTGGTCCATTTTTTATTTGGTTTGGGGCTCATTGGCCCTTTTGGCGCTTCTTCGATTCTCGATGTAAGGTTGATACCTTTCTCTCTACAACTCAGGTTTGCTCTCTAGGAGCCTCGACTCTATTTTCCTAGCGAGGTTTCCGAGTATTCTCATGACGGTAGGGTCAGTCGCCGATCTTTTATTCCCTAACTGTTATGATATCGGCTGTATTCGGGAGGTTGTTGCTGGTGCGTCCGGAATTCTCTGATGGTTTTGCAACTGAACAATCACTACTTGTTGCGCCTGGAGCATTCCGGAGATCATTTGGAGACTGTATTCCCCGTTCTTTTGAACGACGGTTCCCTGCCCCTATTGCTAGACTTTTTGATGCGCGCTCCGGTTGGTGCGAAGATTGACGTCTTTATGTCGTCCGTTGCTCGATTCCATTCTCTCGGGGGTCGGCTTCGTTGTGTTATCGGAGTTTGATAGAGGTATGCCGGCATTCGGGATGCTTAAATCGTTCCCTCCATCTCCCCCAAAGCTGTTATTTTCGTATGTGGTTGCCGAGCTGGACATTGTGATCTGAAATCGAAGATTCTTTGGACAAGAAAAAGCGTGAAAGATAACTTTTGTTTTTTCAACGAACTAGCACTAAAAACCATCACTATTATTTTTAGCCCAACGGTGGGCGCCAAACTCTTTACCGTGAAAATGGTTGTTACAATTATATTTAGTTAAGTGGTTCTAAAAATACGTAATTTATCTTAATACTAGTTATTGAACAATTGTAGCTAAGTGTGTTAATATAGATTGTAACGAAAGCAGTTAGAAAGCTAAAGAAAAGCAAACTAGAGCGCCTTAGGTCGAAGGCTCGATGTAGACCCGAGGGCCTATAAGACCGAGGTTCCGGGCCTGGGTCGGAAGATTGGTGGAGCTATAACAGATTTGATTTCCTTAGGACACGCTATTTATGATCAATGATAAGCTATAAACGAAAAACAAGTAATGTGAAACAGTAAATGTGAGTAAATGAGCTAGTAAATAGAAATAGAGAATGTTTTTGTGCCTTGCATTCAATATGTTGTATCTACAAAATGACAAGGGTTCCCTTTAGATAGCAAGGAGGGTCCCAACATAGTACATCAGCATTTATTATAAATATTTTGATTGATTCACCTAGTTAATGCCCAAGTACGGAATCGTACTTCATTGTAGGGTTGCCTGCCTCGATCTTTGTGTCGTTCCCTGTGTCGACTCTAGGTCCATGTCCTCTTGGATTGAGGGTACGCGAGGCTTCGAGATCAGAATCGGAGCCGCACTCGAGACCTCATATCATGCTTGGTTTTTTTTAGAACAAGTTTTAGCATTGTTTCAAAAGAACAAATTCAACACATAGTGCACATGTTACTAAGCAAGTTTGCAGGACTGATGTACACAGATTAATAATAAAAGGAAGTTTCAGATTATGCCAAGTGTAGAATGCTTGTGTCACAAGAAGGGATCATATCAATTAGTACCAGAAGTTAACAGATTGAGAACTAATTAGGGAAATTACTGGGGAAGTTAAGACATGGTAAAAATAGGATCAAAACAGGCTATATCACAGCAAATTCAGAGGCAGATTTGTTACATACTTAAGGAATACCTTCATGCTTAGTAAACTAATCCATAAAAGGAGATAGGAGAGCATGTTCAAATAACAAGGCTACCAACAAACTTAAACTTTCAAGAGATGGTTATCAGTAACACATAGGCTAGGCAGAATTAAAGAAAATTAATCAACTCAAAACAGGTCTAAACATGTCTCAATTATAAACGTAATGAAATTTAGATTAGTAAAATCAATAATTGAAGTAAGGCAGTTAGAATTGCATACGAGAACAACCCAAAAACATATCGAACAACAATCTTCAGAAGTGAAGACACATGTTATTGTCAGGTAAGTATAAATCAAGTGGCAAAGGTTTTGTAACTCACCAGTTAAATGAAACAAGAAAGAAAGGAAGTCCACGGCATTTTTAATATCACCAAATAACAAGAACTCAGAATTTCTGGCCTTGGCTTTCAGCTAGCCGGAACCAAAGTGCAGAACAAGATTATTAAGAGCAAAGAGCACAAAACTTTAGTTTTTGTAGTTTTCTTAATGATTCGAGAACTTTTCCAAAGGGGGAATGGGAAGGTGTTTATATAGTGTAGGAATCGGATACATAAACATGGAAAATCACCAGTCAAACACTAGAAAGGGAAGCACTCAAAATCAGTAAGGAAAATGAGAAAATCTCAAAACCCTAATTTTAGGTAGTGCACAAATCGGCAGAAATCTAAAATAATTAAAAGGTAAAAATCACATGTTGCATAGAATAAGATGAACATAGACATGAATACTATTAAAATCAAAGGATCGAACCAGATTTGGTTTGATTTAAAAGAATATGAAACCCCAATTTTAGGGTAAGTAAACAGTCGGCAGAGAAGAACAAATTTACACATAATAGGATGCATATAGACGAGATAACACTAAAAATCATATAATCGAATCATATTTGGTTAGATCTAAAAGATATCTAAAACCCTAATGTTTAGGGTAAGTAAGAATCACAAAGATACAGAGAGATTCATACCATAAAAGAACAAAAACGAACATAGACGGAAAAGGTCAAGGAACTGAACCAGTTTTAGTTCGAAGTTGAAGAGATACACTTGTCATGTTTAGGAAAGCGGTATATAGAAGGTTCCAGTACCATGGGAAATTAGAATATGGCAAGAAACAACTAGGTAATCCCATCTCCGGTGGGATAAGGAGAGAAAATTGGGGGGAGACGGCTAGGGTTTGGGCAGAGAGGTGAGAGAGGTTTGAGAGCATTCGAAGGAGGCGGGTGATGGGGAATGATTAGGGTTAGGGTTAGGGTAGGGTTTGGTTAATTAAAAGGGTAGGAATAGTATGGGTTGTTGAGCTCAAAGATAAACAATCATGATTAGTTGGGGCTTCAAGGTCGAGTAGTTAATTGGTAGGGCTGGGGGGTTATTAGGTTTGGGCTCAGGTATTAATGGGTTGGGGAAGGGGTAGCTTAGGTCCGAAATTAGGATGAATTTTGGGCCAGATTTTAAACACCTAATTTTTAACAAATAAATAATTTATAAAATTAAGAAATAAATAACGAAAATATCATATGTGTATGAAAATGATTAAAACAATTACTTAACATTATAAAAAGGTAAAAAGTCATTTTCTGCATAAATAATATAATTATATATGCATATGGGCTATTATTGCAAAAATATTCAATTTAGCCCTAACAATTCAAATGTAATTATAAGAGATGCACTGAAAATATTTAAAATCTCATATTAGTATAAATGGTAAGGTAATTATTGGATATTTATATAATAAAATGCAGAAATAAATTGATTTAAGCCCTTTAAAAAATTATGGAAATTATGAAAAATACTTGTGTGTGTTTATAAATAAAATGATGATGCATATGCATTATTTTGAAAGTGTGTATATATATATATATATATATATAAGGGAAAATTTGGGTATCAACAGTGAGTACACCACAATGGTACTGTCACGACCCCAAAGCAATAAGGGTCGTGATGGCGCATATCGTGAAACTAGGCTAGCCCTCTAACACAGTGAAATCAACATTTTCTCTTTAAAATAAATATATCCTTATATTCCGATAAAGATTTCCTTTCTAAGACAAGTTCAATAAGAAAATAATAATCCAACGATAAAAATCTAGTACCGACCCATACCTCTAGAGTCAATTGTCATGAGCATCTAGGACGATAAATACAATGTTCAATAAAATGACTTTGCTACTACAAAAGTCTGAAGTATGAAAGAAAAAACTATGAACTGGGAAAAGGAAAGGAGGTGAGCTGGGGACGCTGAGCAACTACCTCGATCCTCGAACAAACTCCAAGCACGTCAAAGATCAACTAGCGAGATGGTCCAATACCTGGATCTGCACACAGAGGTGCAGGAAGAAACGTGAGTACGCCAACTCAGTAAGTAACCAAAGTAACTAAAAACTTGAGTGCAGTGATGAGCATTTATAAATCATAATTTCATAAAACAATAATTCAACTTTTATTAGAAGGCTCAGTATAAAGAAGAGTGGAAAAACAGTAAAATTCACAATAAATCAGCATTTCAGGCACAATATCTCTCATAACAAGGTGTCTCAGGAACTCGTGAATCCACTAACAGTATTTCATGCTCACACTAACCACTCTCGCTCAAAAAGTACCGGGTATCTCTCATATGTTGTGGCGTGTAGCTCGATCCACCTAACATATGTTGCGGCGTGCAGCCCGATCCAATATATATACATATACATATGATGCGGCGTGCAACCCGGTCCATATAATATATACATATGCCGCGGCGCGCAGCTCGATCCATATAATAGTCGACTGTGGTCACTAGGGGTGTACAGACTCCGGAGGGGCTCCTACAGCCCAAGTACTATGTTGTTGCGGCGTGCAGCCCGATCCAATATATATATTGTTCTAGCGTGTAGCCCGATCCAATATATAATATATACTGTTGCGGCGTGCAGCCTGATCCATAACTATACTCACATACTCGGCTCTCGGCCTCATTCAGTCATCCTCACCAGCCACTCGGGCAACTCATCTCAACTCACGGGACTCAGCCCAAAATACCTCTCAGAGTTTCAGTATGGTAGCAGTGAAAATAGCAATAAGTAGAAAACATGACTGAGTTCACAAGTATTCTATTAGGATAGTGTGAGAATAGTGTAAAAATACCCCTGAGGGTCTAAACAGATCGGCACAAGGACCCAAACATGGCTTACAACCCAAAAATAAGTATAAGTCTCTAAAATGCAGGTTATTTCATGATTTCAAATGAGTTATACGGCTTAATAGTCGCTACGGGACGGACCAAGTCACAATCCTTATAGTTGAACGCCCACACGCTCATCACCTAGCATGTGCGTCACCTCATTTATCAAAACAATGTAAAATACTGGGGTTTCATACCCTCGGGTATAGAATTACAATCGTTACTTACCTCAAAACAGCCCAAAGACTACTCTGCGATGTGTTTTCCCCTCGAATCGACTCCCAAATGCTCCGAGTCTATCAAAATAAGATGAAAATGTCAAAATATGCTAGGGAGACGAACCCCAATCAAAAACTATCAAAATTAGGCACAATTCTCGAAATTGGCCAAACCCGGCCCCTGGACCCACGTCTCGGAATGGTGAAAATGGGTGAAATTTCGCAAAGGCACCCTTTTATACTTCCTACCTAGCGACTTCCGCACATGCGGAAGATTTCTCGCACCTTCGGTCCCAGGTACGCACTTGCAAAAAAGACTTAACTCCATACTTCCAACTTGCGACCCTCTTTTCGCACTTGCGGGCTTGCAGGTGCGACCAGGCGTCTGCACATGCGCTCGTTGGCCAGACTCCCTTTCACCAAAGATGTCGAAACCATCCAAAACACATCCGATTGACCTGAAAATTTGCACACGTATCTAAAATGACATTACAAACCTGTTCCAACTTTCGGAATTCTATTCCGGCCCCGATAGCCTATTTTTCACTGCCGATCGAAAATCTCCAAAAACTAACTTTCGCCAATTCAAGCCTAATTCTACACCGGACTTCAAAACCACATTCCGAACACACTCCTAAGTCCAAAATCACCTAACAAAGCTATCTGAGTCATAAAATCTACATTATGAGGTCGTTTACCAATAGGTCAACTCCTAGTTGACTTTTTCAACTATAAGGCTAATTAAGAGACTAAGTGTCTCAATTCTCACCACAACCACTCCGAACCCGAACCACCCGACTCCAACACATCTTAAACAACTAAACAATGCATAACAAGACAGAAACGAGAATAACTGTGCAAATTCTACGGAACGACCGGCCGGGTCGTTACATTCTCCCCCTCTTAAACAAACGTTCGTCCTCGAACGGGTCTAGAAACATACCTGGAGTCTCAAACAAGTGAGTATATATGCTCCGCATCTCCCACTCGGTCTCCCAGGTGGCCTCCTCCACTGTCTCCCAGGTGGCCTCCTCCACTGACTGCCCTCTCCACTGCACTTTCAGTGAAGTTATATCCTTAGACCTCAACTTTTTGACCTGACGACCCAAAATAGCCACTGGCTCTACCTCATATGACATATCACCCTCAAGTCGCATTGTGCTGAAGTCTAAAACATGAGATGGGTCACCAATATACTTCCGGAGCATCAAAACATAGAACACCGGATGAACACCCGATACGTTGGGTGGCAAGGAAAGTCTATAAGCCACATCTCTAATCTTCTGAAGAACCTCAAAAGGCCCAATGAACTGAGGACTCAGCTTTCCCCTCTTCCTGAATCTCATAACACCCTTCATGGGTGACACATTCAGCAATACCTTCTCTCCTTCCATGAAAGACACATCCCGGACCTTCCGGTCTGCATCACTCTTCTGCCTAGACTGCACCGTGCGAAGTCGCTCCTGAATCAACTTCACTTTATCCAACGCATCCTGAACCAAGTCTTTGCCCAATAACCTATCCTCGCCCGGCTCAAACCAACCAACCGGAGACCTATACCTCCTACCACATAGAGCCTCATACGGAGCCATCTGAATACTGGACTAGTAACTATTATTATAAGCAAACTCCGCGAGTGTCAGAAACTGGTCCCATAAACCCCCAAAATCAATGACACAGGCACGCAACATGTCCTCCAAAATCTGAACAGTACACTCCGACTTCCTGTCAGTCTGAGGATGAAACACTGTGCTCAACTCAGCCTGAGTACCTAACTCTCTCTGCGCGGCTCTCCAAAACTGAGATGTGAACTGAGTACCTCTGTCGGAAATGATAGAAAATGGAACCCTATTCAACCGGACAATCTCCCTGATGTAAATCTCAGCTAACCGCTCCGAAGAATAAGTAGTACCAACAGGAATGAAATGCGGGGACTTGGTCAGCCAATCCATAATGACCCATATAGCATCAAATCCATGGTGATCCGCTCCCACTTCCATTCCGGAATATATAACCTCTGAAGTAAGCCATATGGCCTCTGGTGCTCATACTTGACCTGTTGACAGTAGAGACACCGAGCCACACACTCAATAATATCCTTTTTCATCTGCCTCCACTAATAATGATGTCTTAAATACTGGTACATCTTCGCGGCACCCGGATGGATGGAATACCGTGAACTCTGAGCCTCTGCTAAAATCAACTCTCGAAGCCCATCCACATTGGGCACGCAAATACGGCCTTGCATCCTGATGACCCTGTCATCAACAATAGTCACATCCCTGGCATCACCTCGACGGACCCTGTCCTGAAGAACTAGGAAGTGTCGGTCATCATACTGGAGTGCTCTAATCTGATCATAAAGAGAAGACCTGGAGGCTACACAAGCCAATACCCGTGGAGGCTCTAACAAATCCAATCTCACCAACTGACCTGCTAAAGCCTGAACATCAAGTGCTAAAGGTCGCTTTGCTGCTAGAAGGTAAGCTAGACTCCCAAACTCTCTGCTCTGCGACTCAGGGCATCGGCCACTACATTGGACTTCCCCGGATGATATAGAATAGTGAGGTCATACTCCTTGAGAAGCTCCAAACATCTCCTCCGACGCAAATTCAAGTCCTTCTGCTTCAGCAGATACTGAAAACTACGATGATCAGTGAAAATCTCACAAGGCACTCCATACAAATAATGGAGCCATATCTTCAAGGCATGAACAATGCAGCTAACTCAAGATCATGCACTGGATAATTCTTCTCGTGCACCTTCAACTGTTTAGACGCGTAGGCAATCACCCTACTGTCCTGCATCAATACCGCTTCCAAGCCAACTCTAGAAACATCACAGTAAACTATATAAGAACCCAAACCAGTAGGCAAAACCAACACCGGAGCTGTGGTCAAAGCTGGCTTGAGCTTCTGAAAGCTCTCCTCACACTCCTCGGTCCACCTGAACTGAGCACCCTTCTGGGTCAGCCTGGTCATAGGTGCTGCAATAGATGCAAATCCCTCTACAAAAAGGTGGTAGTAACCTGCCAACCCAAGGAACCTACGAATATCGGTAGCTGATGACGGTCTAAGCCAACTCTGCACCGCCTCTATCTTCATCGGATATACCTTGATCCCATCACAAGACACCACATGGCCCAAAAATGCAACTGAATCAAGCAAAATTTCACACTTAGAAACTATCGCATACAATTTCTTATCCTTCAGAGTCTGAAGAAAAACTCTCAAATGCTGCTCATGATCCTCCCGAGATCGGGAGTGTACCAAGATGTCGTCAATAAACACGATGATGAAAGAGTCAAGATAAGGCCGAAACATACTATGCATCAAGTGCATAAAGGCTGCTGAGGCATTGGTCAGCCCAAATGACATAACAAGAAACCCATAATGAACATATTTGGTCTTGAAAGCAGTCTTCAGAATGTCAGAATCCCGAATCTTCAACTGATGATACCCAGATCTCAAGTTGATCTTAGAGAACATCCTATCTCCTGAAGCTAGTCAAAAAAATCATCAATACGAGGCAAAGGATACCATTTCTTCACCATAACCTTTTTCAGCTACCGATAGTCAATACACATGCGCATAAAACCATCCTTCTTCTTCACAAACAACACTGGTGCACCCTAAGGTGACACACTAGGCTGAATGAACCCCTTATCTAGGAGTTCCTGAAGTTGTTCTTTCAATTCCTTCAACTCCACTTGTGCCATATGATAAGGTGGAGTAGAAATAGGATGAGTGTCTAGCACCAGATCAATACCAAAATCAATATCCCTGTCATGTGGCATACCTGGCAGGTCTGCAGGGAACACGTCCCGAAAATCACGGACCACAGGAACGGAATCAATAGCAGAAGTCTCACCACTAACATCACTCAGAAAAGCCAAATAAGATAAACATCCTTTCTCAACCATACGCTGAGCCTTCAGGTAAGAAATCACCCTGCTAGGCACATACTCAAAAGAACCTCTCCACTCGACCCTCGAAACTGCAGGCATAGCCAAGGTCACGGTTTTAGCGTGACAATAAAGAATATCATGAAATGGAGATTGCCAATCCATGCCCAGTATCACATCAAAGTCAGCCATGCTGAGTAACAGTAGGTCCACACGGGTCTCCAGACCCCCAATAGATATCACACACGACCAATACACACGGTCTACAGCAATAGTATCACCCACGGGAGTCAACACATGAACAGACGTAACTAAAGACTCACGGGGCATATCCATGAAATGTGCAAAATAAGACGAGACATATGAATATGTAGAACCAGGGTCAAATAGGGCTAAATCATCTCGGTGACAGACTGATATAATACATATGATCACTACATCAGATGCCATAACATTTGGCCTGGGTGGAAGTGCATAGATACGAGCCTGACCTCAACCTGTTCGACCTCCCCTTCTAAGGAGGCCCCTGGCTGACTAACTCCGACCTCTAGTTGCCTGGGTGGGTGGTGAAGTAATTGGAGCTGAAGTCGAAGGCTGGCTCCTAGACTTAGATGAACCTCCAATAAAATGAGGGCATTTCCTCCTCATATGCCCAAACTCTCCTCACTGATAACAACTCCCTGGTGCAGGGTACGAGGACTGAAGGGAACCCCTGGAACCAGAATAACCACCCAAAGAACCATGCATGGAGGAACCCTGAATAGATGGTGCTCTGTAGGAGCTCTGAGCTGGGAGGGCACTAAATGAAGAACGACCCAGATGAGAACTTCGGGGACCCTGCCCCGATGATACACGACCATACGCTGGGCGAGCTAGCTGTGGAGGCCTATATTTGCGGCCTCTGCTCTGCTGAAACTGTCCTCTGGAAGGAGTACCACTGAAACTGCCAGATCCTCGAGGCCTCTTGGCCTCCCTCTCCTCTTGCTCCTAAGGTAGAACAGACTCAATATCTCGAGCAATATCAACAACCTGCTCGAAGGTAGCACCTGATACTCTCTCCCTAGTCATCAATATACGGAGTTGGTAAGTGAGGCCATCAACGAACCTCCTTATCCTCTCCCTATAAGTAGGGACTAACTCAGTAGCATGACGAGCTAACTCAGAAAACCGCATCTCATACTATGTCACTAATAGCTCTCCCTAACGCAGCTGCTCAAACTTCCTACGCTGCTCCTCACGGTGAGACTAGGGAATGGATTTCTCCAAAAGGATAGTGGAGAACTGCTGTGAGGTGAGGGGTGCTGAACCAACAGGCCTACACCTCTCAAAAGACTCCCACCAAGTGAAAGCAGCCCCAGAAAACTAAAAAGTAGCAAATGAGACCCCACTGGCCTCTAGAATCCGAGCAGTAGGAAGTATCCTCTGACACTTATCCAGAAAACCCTGGGCATCCTCGCTCTCTGCGCCGCTGAATGTCGGAGGCTGAAGTTTACTAAACCTCTCTAGCCTGCACTACTCATCCTCTGGCCCCGGTGTCTGAAGGACATGTACAACCTGCTAAGGTGTTCGGGCAGCTGGAGTCTGAATGCCTCCTCCGGCCTGAGATGTAGCGGAAGTAGTAGACACAACAACTGCCTGAGTAAAGCTAGTACATACTGTCAAAATCTGAGCCAGGGTCTCCTGAAGACCCGGAATAACGATGGGCACTGCCGGTGCTTGAGTCTGTCCCGCTAGAATATCCGCGGCGGGAACCTGATCCTGAATAGTAGGGGGATCAACTGGCACTCCTCCGGCTGTTGCGCGGGCTGGTCCCCTACCTCCACCACGGCCTCGACCTCTCACTGATCTAGTTGGTGTCTGGTCACTCTGACTAGTAGCGCATGTCCTCATCATCTGTGAGAGAATGAAACAACAAAAGTTTAGATTTCTAGAATCAACAGAATGGAACGACATAATTCAAGAAATTTAGATGTTTGTTGATACCCAATTTTTTCCCAAAAGTATTTTAAATTGCATATATATCTTCAAAGTCATGCATTAATAGAAATTGATATTTGTCCATAATTTTCCTGTATTTTTATTAATTTATCTAGCATTATATTTCCAATAAACATTTACAAATTGCATCACAAATAATTTCAAAAGAATTTCTTGATTTAATTTATTTGTATGGTCTTAATAAGACAAAATTATTGCACAATTAGCCAATTTGGCACCTTTTGGCTATAATTGCAATGACTTTGCAATTATAGCCCAATCACGTGATTTTATACCATTTTTTTGCCAAATCTTAGTCATTTGTATTTTTGAAATACTAAATAATTACTTAAACTATTTTCCTACGCATGAAATTCGATTTTTATAATCATTAGCTATTTTACAAATTATCTTAATTAATTCGAATTGGTTATTTAACAAGTAGGAATTTTCAATTCCATTTTATCCTAATTAAATCAGACCCCAACCCAATTAAATAGCCCAAATACCCCCAGGCCCCGTCCATTAAGTACCCGGCCCAATCCTTTGTTTATTTTGGATCGTTGATCAATTTTGATCAACGATCTAGATCTCTTCTTACCTAATTTAACCCTAGAGACTACCCCTTTTCCCCTCTCATTTGCTCCCTTCACTCCACCGTTACATCTATCTCATCTCTCAAACTCTCTCTGCTAAGCTCTCTCACCGGCAGCCGACTCGTCAGTAACTATGGTGATTCACCACCATCCTCAGCCCCAAGGCTCCCTCACACGCCGGGTTATTGCTACCCTAGAGACCTCAAAGGAACCAGAGGCAGTTCAACTCACCCCATGGCCTTTTCATGGCTGTCTCAGGACATTCTTGGCCGTCCGAGTAAGATTCTTCCATCTCCAGCTAGAACCTGTAGTTTCTAAGCCGATTCTCTCTCTCTTTGGGTTATCTCTGAAACCCTAATTTTAATTTTTGATTTATTAGATCTATAACAAGATTTGAGTCTATTCGAGTTATCTTTACTTTTTTCTTAAAAGATTTCTCCGATTTTTCTAAAACGACTCTTCGCCTTCAAACTAGGGTTTTTGACCCCTTTTAAAAAAATGGCTTTTCCTTCTGATTTTAGTATTTTTGTATGATTTTCATGTTTAAACATTTATTTAAGTTTTCTCTTTTTATCTGAGTTATTATGTTGAAAGCCCTAAGTTTCTTGGTTTCAATCCTTGATTCTGAGTCTGTCTTTGATAATATGTTCGCTTAATCTGTATATATGTTTGTTTCTCATGAGTTTTATGAGTTTATGATTTTACCCTATTTTTTGTTCATCAGTGTTTTTGATTTTTTTTTCTTCTTCCGCCTATATCATGTTTATTCTGTTAATTCGTACTATGCTCTATGTGAATCCCTAATTTTGTGTGATTTTATCCTATTTTGCTTATTAGGGTTTCTGATTTTGCCTATTATGTATTTATTCTACTTGTTCTCATAAATCTGTGTTAATTTCTCTTAAATCAGTACTATTTTCTATTTTTTTTAACCTTTGTGATTGATCCTTCACTGATCTCTTGTGATATTCCTTACTGATTTTAACCTTTAAAATATTTTCTTACCTTATTCTATGGTCGGCCATGTTGTCAAATTGATTCTTAAGCATTTTTCTTAATTAGAATCTGCTGAACTTAGCCTCTATTACATGTTGTATACTTGTACTATGCTTATTTCTTATATTCAGCCTTATACGATTTTCCTTCCTTATTTTGTACATGTCTATTACTGTTTCAATTTAACTCCTTAATTAATGGAGTATTTACACTAATTGATATCTAGTTCCATAATTGCTGCATAACTTTGATTTTTACCTTATTTGCTACCTGTTTTCAAACTATATATATATATACCTTGCTCTTTCATTAACACAGGACACAAACATTTTTGTTCAAAAAGCTCTCTCCCTTTCGAACTCAAACTTTTCTGTTCTATTTTCTAGGGTCACTTGCTACTGTTCTAAGTCAGCCGGCTATAAGCCAAGGCTGATTACTATACTCTCTTGCTTCTCACTTTGTGTTTATTGTCTCTCTACTGGTATGTCCTGATTTCAATCTAAGTCCCAAAAACAATATGTTTCTTTTACTATTACAATTCCTCCTGTTTCTAGTTTGTTTTTACTTATAGTTCTGTTGTGTGACTTGTAGCTGATACATTTACATTCATGCCTATCTCACATTTTATGTTATGTACTCCCTTCCTTAGGATAATCATGAATATATTACCCCTCCCCCTTAGGATCAGCATGCTATCCCCTTTTTTATAATATTTCTCAATGTGACTCGGTTCTATTTCATGTTTGATTGGCTTTAGCATGAACCTTTACTTTGACAAAACAATTTGTACTTTAAGTTACTTAGTTCTGTGTTGATTCTGAGGATCATGTTGCACCCCAATCCCATGAACCCCTCTTGGAATACTTTTGATTATGTAGCCATCTGCACCTCTACCTACTATGTGTTTACCATTATGTGCTCTACCTGTCCCCAATCCCCCACTACCCATGTGTGAAGGTTTGGGGCTGCTAAACCTGTCTTGGTTCTTTGTTCTATGTGTGATGCTAAACTTGTTTCGGTTATGAGGTTGGTCTGTTGCTTGTTAATTACCCTATCCTTCTCAAAACATGTTATTTTACAAAGTTATTTCAAACAAGTTTCCTTTCACACTGTTTTCTTACCAAAACCTTTTCAAAACTATATCAACCACTCTCACTCTACTCTTAGGTCCTTAAGTTTTGCCCCTCTAAAGTGTGACTGCTTAGGGACCCCTATGAGGTTCCTCTGAACTCTGATGCAATAGAGCTGGCTCTTCCACACTGCACTTACTCAATTATGGTTGTGAAATCTGGGTGTGAACACTGCCCGGGATCCCTTGAGGTCCTTAGGGAACTCTGACACACCTGGATATTGAGAAAGGCTATGAAACACTCTGAGAAATTGAGGTTCTGGAAATCTGGGCCTATTTGCAGGCTCCCTATAGTGTAACTTCTTATTTTTCCTTATCTACTTATGTAATTCATTCAATATTGGTTTGTAATAATTGTTGTAAACAAATATTGGGGATAGGGGAGGGTAAATATATAAGTTATCTATGTTAAAGGGTAGAAACCATGCTTTAGGTTTACATTTTTTTGTATGCGCACTAGAATCCATGTTTAGGACCAACACATGCAAAGCATATCATACATTAGATATCATACTCTTAAGCTTCATGTATGCATGTTTCAGCATCACAACATCTTATCACTTAGAAAGCATGCTTCAGGGCTAAATAATAGCACTAACACAAACTGTTTCTCCTGCACCTTTTGAAATCAAGTTTAACAATGATGGAATCTTTGTGCATCCTGCTTTGGGAGCTCTGCATATCCTGAAATCATGCTGTGCATTTAGAAATCCTGCTTTAGGAATTTGCATATCCTGAAATCATGTTGTGCATTTAAAAATCATGTTTTTTAGGAGTTTGCATATCCTGAAATCATGTTGTGCATTTAGAAATCATGCTTTAGGAATTTGTATAGAAGTCATTTTGCATTTTATATGTGCATTAGATACCATGTTTTAGGATCTTGTTCGTACACCTAGTTAAACTATTAATGTATGAAAAGGGATACAAAACATTCTCACCATGTTTTAAACAAATTGGCAATAACCCTGTATGTTGTAACACCTAGGACATCATGTTTTAGGTGAAATAACTTATGAAATTCTCTCTAATAACTCTGTTAACTATTGTACATTACCCAACGCATAGGCAAGCCTTAGGTAATCAACTTTTGTAAAACTGGAAACTATTTTTTTGTGTTTCTGCTTAATGGTTAACAGGCTTTAAAAATCACTAGGCAAACTGATAGGGCCGTGCTTCTGAAATTATAAACCAGATCTACATATCTCATATGTTCTAATACTCATCTAGACATCATGTTTTAGGATCCTACTTAATAATACTGCCCTTGTTTGTGTTTGAGTCGTGCTGTTTATGTGCACTATATGTGGAGGTAAACTTGAGCCTCTAATTGCTTCTTTCTTCCTTATTTGATGAAGTCCAATTTGTTATTGCTTGTCGCCTTAGTATTTTGTCCTTTAAACCTTAGGGGTATGTCTAGAACTGCCTATAGGTAGAGGTCCTAAATTTCTCCGGGACCATTAAGAAGTGACTGGTAACAGCACGCAATAGAGTTCATTAAATAAAACTCGCTTAAATAACCTCTAAGGGGTGGGAAATGGTAGATATGGATATGATGATCGGTGCGCTAATGCCACGTGTAGCCCCTCTTCTGAGGAGTAATTACCGGGCATTGTACCATTGTGATCCTATAGCATAAACAACTTAGAACCCCTACCTCCCCCCCCATTCCTTATGTATATATTTCATAGGCTATAAATCTTTAGATTTCAAATCTTTTAAAACCTTAGCACATATGTGTGCTTAGACTGCAAATCTTTTCAAAACCCTTTACTTGTTTAAACTCTAATTGCTTATTTGCTACTTGTCTAAATTCACAAAGTTGTTTGGCCGGGAACCACAATTGTGGACTTTGAGGGGTGCCTAACACCTTCCCCTAGAAGTAATTTCAAGCGCTTACCCAATCTCTGGTCAACTAATATGTGTTATAATGACACTTAGTAGGTTCCCTAACGCACCTTAACTCGTTAGGTGGTGACTCTTCAATTCCTTATATACCCCTTTCCTAAAAGGAAACGAGTTGTCCCAATAATGTCAAAAAGCCTGACCGGTCCGAAAGGGGAAGGAAAAAGGGGGCGCGACAGCATGGCGACTCTGCTGGGGATCTTAGGCTTTTACCAATTCAAACTGCTTTGTGAATTTTTACCTTTACTTTGTTAATATTTGCATCCCTTTCCCTCTCCCCTTTATGTGCAATTAACAGTTTATTTTTTTCAAGTATTTAATCTTTCTCAAAGACAAACTAACATGTTTCCTTGTTTCCCTTTGAAAACTCCTTAAATTACAATTGTTGTATTTATCGCTTTCATAACGTGCAAATACATGACAACATGCTTTACCGCTTATTGTTGCATAACCATGATCAACATCATACTCCACTCGTGCCAATAAAAATCCTATAGCAACGCTTGATGAGTGGTTGCGCTCTTCCTATTTTATACCACCCCTAAATTGAGAAAGGCTTATTTACGGTAAAACTAGTCGATCAGCGAGAGTTCTGTGCCTTTCCCCTTGAGTTGTCCGCTCAAGGGTACCAGTCTAAGACCCTATAGAAACCTTACTCTGTTATACTGTGCATGCATCATGGTCAAACCTAGCCGGTTAGTGTGTTGTCCGCACAATAACCCTTTAAGACAGCCTTGTCCAAGGTCCACCGGGTTTTCATAATCCCAATGGACATCATCACGTTTTCTGCATTTATTTGGGGAACTAAATGCTTGTATGCTAATTATAAATGTATAAATAGTCGAGTCTGGTGGGGGTAAGGACCTAACGATGTTTGTCTTGCAGAAATATGAGGCACGAGGTCCATAGATTCAGTGTGGTCAGCAACATCCCTCTGATGCTCCTGAAGAGGTGGGGGGATCTTCACTCAAGTGATAAGAAACATGTCAAGAAATACCTAGGTAATTTACCATCTCTCCTAAACATCCAACCCAACAACATGTTGATCGAGGCTGCCACCTTATTTTGGGATAATGAAAGAGTCGTGTTCTGTTTTGGGAACATTGAGATGACACCACTGCTGGAAGAAATAGGAGGATAAGCTGGGTTAGTCAGGGAAACTCCTGGGTTATTAGTTCCTGAAAACCGCACAGGCAAGGGATTTTTGAAAATGATGGGTTTGAAGAAGAATGTTGAGTTAGAATGTTTGAAGCAGTCATACATACCTTTTGAGTATTTATATAAAAGGTACGATCACAGCAAATCGTATCGTACTCACCATGACGAATTTGCCATTACATCTTTGGGACATATTCACCGTAGGGTATTTATCTTCATTGTTTGATTTCTGGGATTGATCGTGTTTCAAACAAATAAATAAAGGATTCACACTATGTTAGCCATGGTAACCAAGTCCTTGATGGAGGGAATTGACGGGCAAGCCTTCAGTATCGTCCCTATGATCATCTCGAACATTTACCGAGCCTTAGAACGTTGTCAAAGAGGAGCTAAGTACTTCGAAGGTTGCAACTTCTTACTACAACTGTGGCTCTTAGAACACCTCCAAAAGGGCTAATACCGCAAAGAATTTCCGCGAAGGTCTTGGAACGATCACATTGCCTTCCTTCACCCCAAGCGGATGACATATATTCCTGACAGGTTTGCCCAGCCAGAGACTGCCAAGAAGTGGGTAGAATTCTTTGATAATCTCACTGAGGAGCAGGTACAGTGAATGTTTGAGTGGTTCCTAACGGACGAATTCATCGTCAGGTCCAGGGATGCACCACACCTTGTGCTAATTGGGTTGAGGGGGATATATCCTTACGTTTCTCTCCGAGTCATGAGACAAGCAGGCAGAAAACAAGTTGTGCCAAGGGTCGACAAGATGATCCATTTCAGAGCTGATTTCCAAGATGATGACATTCCCTACAGGTGCCAAGCCCAACATATGTGGCACTGTAAGATCATAATGGAAAAGAACACAATTGAACTAGAAAGGTACCACACATGTTGTGCACCTTTCTACCCAGGGTGGTTGGAAGACGACTTGGATGGATTAATCAGGCCAGGGATCGGTCGAGGCCACAGAATCAGAGATGAGAGTGACGAGGCTCAGGTAAAGTACAATCGGCTGCGCAAGAGGATTCACGAGTCTGAGAATGAGCACCGTGAGATACATGAAACTAAAGAAAGGTTGATCGAGGAATGGAAATACATGGCCATCCGTTCCAACAAGAAGCTGGAATACTTGGAGCGAGGCATAGTCGAGCTGGAAGGTAAAATCAACAAAAGGGTCGAAGACTATCAGAAAACTGAGGGAAATGAAGGAGGACATCTGGCTAGAGCATAGCTACTGCTAGGACTGCGTGAGATAGGGAATCTGTTCGATGGGATCAAGGATGCCGAATCTGGGGAAGGTCCGTCTGGGACCAAGTAGGACAGATTTTCCTTTTTTCTTTTATCAATGTAATAAGGCCAATGACCCTTAGTGACTTGATTTCCTGCTTATTATTTTAATATCGTTTTGGATTCGTCTATTTTTACATTAATGAAATGAGGCATTTTTGCATCTAAATTCTTCAAATCAACTTGTCGCTAGGCCTACCTTGGGCACAACGAGGCTCCCAAAACAGGACACGCTTTATATTCATGTAATACGTGTTTAAATACTGCAATGTTTTTCATAACCCTTACTGACTTGGCTACCTTTTGTTTTCATTTTTGTTTTCTTTCTTTTGATTATTCCCCTCCCCAAAGGTTGGTTCGTGTATTCTAGCATCATCATCATATACACAGGATCCAGGGGGCCTCCGCCTTCTCCTCCTCCTAGTCCACCTAAGGGAAAAAGCAAAGGCAAAGGAAAACTGGAGGATTTGAACAACATCAGGAAAGAAAACACAACGCCAGTGGAACGAACAGAAACTACTGAAAGTTAAGGTACTCAGTTTTAGAATGAGGCTATGACACAACTCGAGCAAAGGTTGTTGAAGCTCCAAGGAGAGCTCGAGCTTGTCCGAAATTTGGCAAATTTATCTTTCTCACTCAGTGTCCCAGATGTCAATAATACAAACACCCAAAATCCCATACCTCCTAAAAACACACCGAACAAACAGAATCCTCCCACAATTCATCACCACACAACTCCACCGAAATATCAAACTCTTCCACCACAATGGAACACTTGCCACATTCCGAGAAACACCCCGCTAATCGTCCCTGAACCACAAAACTCCACAAGTGACCACCTTTATACCCAGGCGACAGGCCATCATAACAACCCCATCTACGTGGAGACTCTGCCATACTCCACCCAACCCATTTCTTACACACCCGAATTTAGTGAGAAGGATATGTTTATCAAGAATTTGGATGAAGAACTTAAGAAACTGACAAGCCGAGTTCAAGGTGTTGAAGGAAGCAAGGGGGTTGAAGAGCTGAACTATGAAGATCTCTACATACAACCCGATGTTGAACTACCCGAAGGTTAAAAACCTCCAAGTTTGAGATGTTCGACGGTACAGGTGATCCTAGGGTCCATATGCGAACCTAATGTGATAAATTGGTGGGAGTGGGAAGAGATGAGAAGATTCGCATGAAGCTATTTATGAGAAGCCTCACAGGGGATGCTCTGTCTTGGTACATCAGCCAAGACCCTAAAAAGTGGTCGAACTGGGTGAACATGGCATCACACTTCATGGACCGGTTCAGGTTCAATACAAAGAGTGCTGGAGATGTATTTTATATTCAGAACCTTAAGAAGAAGGCCACGGAAACTTTCCGCGAGTATGCTACTCGATGGAGATCTTAATCAGCTAAGGTCAGGCATGCCCTAGATGAAGAAAAAATGAACAAATTCTTTGTCTAGGCACAAGACCCCCAGTATTATGAGAGGCTGATGGTGATTGAAAACCACAAATTCTCTGACATCATCAAGTTAGGTGAGAGAATCGAAGAAGGGATTAAAAGCGGAATGGTCACCAATTTTGAAGCACTACAGGCCACGAACAAGGCCTTGCAGTCTGATGGCATATCCAAGAAGAAAGATGTCGGAACGGTAATGGTTGCACAGGGACCCAAATCCCCGTTGATATACCAAACTTCTCCACTCACATACCAAGCACCCCCACCCACCTATCAATCATCACCTCCACCAACATATCAATCACCTCAACCACCTACATATCAGCCTACTTCTCCCAGATATTCCCAATCAGCTCTTGTTTACCATACCTACAACACGCAACCATCTCACTTCCAGCCACCCCCTGCTCGCCAAAATTTCTAAGACCTCGACCCAATTTTGACCGCATGCCGCCCAAACAATACACTACCATTGCTGAACCTATCAACCAACTATATGACAGACTGAAATTTGTTCGTTATATCACTCTTATCCCTATTGTAAACCCTGAGAATCCCTCACAATGGGTTAATCCAAATAAAACATGTGCATACCATTCTGGCATGAGAGGACATGCAATTGACGAATATCGCTCACTGAAAGATAAGATTCAGTCTTTGATTGATAAAATGATCATTCAAGCAAAGGAAGATACTCCCAATGTCCGCAACAATCCGCTTCCAGACCATAGGGGTGGAGGCATCAACACGATCGAAATAGAAGAAGATTGGGACCTAGAGGTGTCGATCGGGTTGATCATAGAAGGTGATGCTCCAAAGAAGCCAGCAGTCACTCTTAACCCTGTCATATTCCAGATTCATCCATCCGGAGATGTTGAGGTAACGGCGTTAGTCCCATTCAATTTTGAAGCGGCACCACCCACAGATGCACCTGTGCCGTTTGAGGTCAAAGTAATGCCACCTGCTGAGACACCTGCTCCATTTGAAGTGAAAGTAGCTGCACCAATCACAGTGGCGGTGTCAACCACGCTACCCTTTTACACCAACGATGTACCATGGGATTATGTAGCTGAGGCAAGAAGGAAAGGCAAAGTCAAGATAGAAGAAGCTACTGCTGCACAGGGAATGACAAGTACCGGCAGGGTCTATACACCTAAACACTTGGAAGAGTCTGGGAAACAGGATTCCAGTAGGCCACCCATTATTGAGACAGGCCCAAACGATCTTTGGAGGAAAGTGCAGGCCAAACAATACTCAGTCATCGATTAGTTGAACAAAACCCCAGCCCAGATATCCATTATGTAATTGTTGCAATATTCAGAGACACACTGGAATGCTTGATGAAAGTGTTGAACAAAGCATATGTGCCGAATAACATCACCTGCGGGAAAACGGCCAATATGGTAGGTCAAGTGCTGGAAAGTCATAAGATCACTTTCCATGAGGAAGATCTTCCGCCTGAAGGGTTAAGTCATAACAAAGCATTGCACATCACTGTGCAATATGAGGACTACTTCATCACCAGGATTTTGATTGACGGGAAATCCAGCCTCAATATTTGTCCACTGACAACGCTCAAGAAATTGGGCAAAGGACTGTACGAGATAAGAGAAGGGTCGATGAATGTGAAAGCTTTCGACGGTTCTCAAAGATCCACCATTGGTGAGATCAGTCTTTGTTTGCAAATGGGACCTACATGGTTCGAGGTTGATTTTCAGGTGATAGACATATCAGCATCCTACAAGAATTGGTCGCCACCATGGTGCGGTCCTTACTACCCATTGGAATAACATGTACCACATCTGGAGCAGACCTTTCAGCAGGTTGATATCATATGGGGGTCAGAGGAAGAGGAAGCACTGGCAGCCTTGAAGGATCTATTCTTGGAAGATGATATGGATTGTTGTGTCATCGTTGAGGAGGAGGAGGATAAATGCCCTTCCATCCAAGCCGTGAGCAAAGGATCATTCCTTAAGAACTGGACTGTCAGAAAATCCAGGGCCCGACGAGTCCCGGGGTAGCAAGGTTGAACAAGCATTATCCATTTTATTTTTATTTTCTAAATGATTTCCTTTCCTCATTTCCATTTTTTGCAATAAGATCTTCAATGTTCCAAAACATTTGCTTAAATTATCAAAATGTTTTGATGAATCAATATTTATTATTACCGTTTTTCTCTCATCAATTCTTTCAATACAGCATTACTATTTCCTATCTTGATGAACCAATGACTGTGACATGCAACGAGACAACGCAACAAACAGAAAGTGATTCAAAAGAAGAGGATGATATCATACCTGATGAAATTGTCATAAAAGTTGAGGATTTCAAAAACAGACTTAAGTCGAACCTGGACGAGACTGAGAATGCCAACCTGGGAGATTCAGAAATTGTCAAAAAAACTCGCATCAGCATTCACTTATCACCCTCAGAGAGGGATGAATACACACAATTCTTGAAATAATATGAAGACATATTTGCATGGTCGTACGACGACATGACTGGTCTAAGCACGTCCATTGTGGCTCACAAACTGCCAACCAATCCAATGTGCCCGCCAGTAAAACAGAAGCTCAGAAAGTTTAAGCCTGACACGAGTTTGAAAATCAAAGAGGAAGTCACCAAGCAAATCAACGCCAAGGTTCTCCTAGTGGGTTAATATCCGACATGGTTAGCCAACAGCGTGCCAGTGCCTAAGAAATATGGAAAGGTTAGGGTTTGTGTCGACTACCGAGATCTCAACCGGGCCAGTCCGAAGAATGAAATCCCTCTTCAAAACATACACATCCTGATTGACAATTGTGCCAAGCATGAACTTTAGTCGTTCGTGGATTACTTTGGTGGTTATCATCAGATTTGGATGGACGAGGAAGACGCTGAGAAAATAGCTTTCATTTCGCCGTGAGGAGTTTGCTATTATAAGATGATGCCATTCAGCCTAAAGAATGTTAGGTCCACCTATATGAGAGCTATGACTACTATCTTTCATGACATGATACACAAAGAGATCGAGGTCTATGTGGATGAAGTCATTATCAAGTCCAAGAAAGCCACCGACCACATAACAGATCTGAGAAAGTTCTGCAACAGGTTGTAGAAATACAACTTGAAATTAAACCCCACAAAGTGTGCATTCGGGGTTACCGCTGGAAAATTGCTTGGGTTTATCGTCAGCCGCCGAGGGATAAAATTGGATCTGTCTATGGTCAAAGCCATCCAAAAGTTACCACCGCCAAAGAACAAGAAAGATGTGATGAGTTTCTTGGGACGCCTTAACTACATCAGTCGATTCATGGCCCAGTCCACTGCCATATGTGAACCAATCTTCAAGATGCTGAAGAAATATGCTTCAACCAAATAGACCGAGGATTGTCAAAAGGCCTTCGACAAAATCAAGGAGTATTTATCAACACCACCAGTCTTGGTACCACCAGATCCAGGTAGACCCTTGCTATTCTACCTCACAGTATTATTTGGAGCTTTCGGCTGCATTCTGGGATAGCACAATGAGACAGGAAATAAGGAGCAAGCTATATATAATTTGAGTAAGAAGTTCACTCCATACGAGGCACGATATTCCCTATTAGAACGTACCTGTTGTGCTCTAACCTGGGTGGCACAAAAGCTGAGGCATTATTTTTGTGCCTATATAACATATCTCATATCAAGGATGGATCCCTTGAAATATATCTTTCAGAAACCCATGCCCACTGGCAAGCTGGCAAAATGCCAAATCCTGTTGAATGAATTCAACATTGTCTATGTGACTCAGAAAGCAGTTAAGGGACAAGCATTGGCGGATCATCTTGCCGAGAACCCTGTGGATGGAGAATATGAACCTTTGAAAACGTATTTTCCCGATGAAGAAGTGTTTTTCATAGGAGAAGACATTGCAGAATCCTATGACGGTTTGAGAATGTTCTTTGATGGAGCGGCGAATTTCAAAGGAGTCGGCACTGGAACTGTTTTAGTATTAGAGACCGGTCAACATTACCCGGTATCTGCCAAACTCAGATTCCCTTGCACTAACAATATGGCAGAGTATGAAGCCTGCATCCTAGGGCTCAACATGGCCATTGATATGAACATTCAAGAGCTGCTGGTAATTGGTGACTCAGACTTGCTAATACATCAAGTACAAGGAGAATGGGCTACCAAGAATTCCAAGATAATGTCGTATCTACACCATGTGCAGGAGTTGAGAAAGAGGTTCACAAGGATAGAATTTCGACATGTTCCCAGAATTTAGAACGAGTTTTCTGATGCACTGGCCACTCTATCATCCATGATACAACATCCAGATAATAATTTCATCGACCCTATTCTGGTAAAGATCCATAGCCAGTCGGCCTACTGTGCCCATGTTGAAGAGGAAGTAGACGGAAAACCATGGTTTCATGATATCAAGGAGTGCTTGTCAAAATGAGAGTACCCAAAACTTGCAAATCATACTCATAAACGCACGCTTCGGAGATTGTCCAACAGTTTCTTTCACAGTGGAGGAATCCTGTACAGGAGAACTCCCGATTTTAGATTATTGAGATGTGTTGATGCAAAGGAATCCTCCAAATTACTTGAAGAAGTCCATGCTGGGACCTGTGGCCCACATATGAATGGTTTTGTCTTGGCCAAGAAGATACTTAGAGCCGGTTATTTCTGGATGACCATGGAAACGGACTGCATCCAGTATGTTCGAAAATACTATCGATGCCAGGTACATGCAGATATGATAAAGGTACCCCCAAATGAGCTCAATGCAACAAGCTCACCATGGTCGTTCGCCATCTGGGGAATGGACGTCATTGGACCGATCGAGCCTATCGCCTCAAATGGACACAGGTTCATCTTGGTAGCAATCGATTATGTCACTAAATGGGTCGAATCAGCATCTTACAAAGCAGTGACTAAGAAAGTCGTGGCAGACTTTGTCCGCGACCGTATTGTTTGTCGTTTCGGAATTCCAGAGTCAATCATCACCGACAACGGCTCCAATCTCAACAGTGACCTGATGAAAGCCATGTGCGAGACTTTCAAAATCAAGCACAAGAATTCCACAGCCTATATACCTCAGATGAATGGAGCTGTAGAAGCCGCCAACAAGAACATCAAGAAGATATTGCGGAAGATGATAGAAAAGCACAATCAGTGGCACGAGAATTTATCATTTGCTTTGCTGGGCTACTGCACTACAGTTCGTACATCAACTGGGGAAACTCCTTACTTGTTGGTTTATGGTACGAAAGCTGTTATTCCTGCCGACGTGGAGATTCTTTCCTTAAGAATCATACAAGAAGTTTAGCTCAGTGATACATAATGGATTAAGAGTCGTTATGAGCAACTAGACCTCATAGACGGGAAAAGAATGAATGCAATATGTCATGGTCAACTTTATCAGAACAGAATGTCCAGAGCCTTCAACAAAAGGGTCAAGCCAAGACAGTTCACCCCGGGACAGCTGGTGTTAAAGAAGATCTTTCCACATCAAGATGAAGCCAAAGGGAAATTCTCTCCCAACTGGCAAGGTCCATATATGGTTCACCGAGTATCGACGGGAGGAGCTCTCATACTTGCGGAAATGGACGGAAAAGTCTGGCCAAAGACAATAAACTCATATGTAGTCAAACGATATTATGTGTAACTTTATATGCTTTTCTCAATGATGTAAATTGAACTACGCCTGACCTGATTCTCATTTAAGAGGGAATACGTAGGCAGCCCTATGGGTTCGGTCACAATCCAATAAAATTTTCATTTTTCCCCGCAATTGGAAACTGGGGCAGAATTTTGAGGAGGACCCTCAAAATTCCGAAGCAAGTTCAGCCAATCACAACATGCGCAACAGTCAGAGTCGTTAACCAATCTAACTGGGGCAGAATTTTGAGGAGGACCCTCAAAATTCCGAAGCAAGTTCAGCCAATCACAACATGCGCAACAGTCAGAGTCGTTAACCAATCTAACTGGGGCAGAATTTTGAGGAGGACCCCCAAAATTCTGTAGCATGAGAGGTTGCAATGTCTTGAACCGTGTCACAATCGTCGGTTCATCTAAATTATTTTAAAATATATATATTATATCTTTACAAAATCATGCATGCTTACTTTCGAAAATAGATCTATTTAGCAAACACTACCCCGATGATATACACAGGATTATCAAACCAAGTCGAGCAAGGAAAGCAGAGCCAGCAGAGATACGAACCAACCTCCTCCATCTACAGAACTCACAATTTTTCTTTGGATGAAGGAACAAAGAAATAAACATGCTTCAGGGTCACAAATCTCAACACAGTAGTAAAATTCCAAAATTTGCCATTGGCACAAAGGATAACATGCTTCGTAGTCATAGTTTTTGCAACAATCGCCATACTGCAATCTACTACTAGCTAAGAAATTTTACTATTATGTGCTATTTATTTTTTCATGCATAAGGCTATTCTTCTGCCTTCCCCTTGCATAAGGCTACTCTCTGCCTTCCTATCTGCATGAGGCTAAGCCCTGCCTACCATTTGCATAAGGCTAAACTTCTGCCTTCCCCTGCATAAGGCTAATCTCTGCCTCCATTTGCCTAAGGCTAACAACTTCCTTCCTATTTGCATAAGGTTAAACTCTACCTCCACTATGCATGAGACTAAGCTTTGTCTCCATTTCTTCATGAGGCTAAGCTCTGCCTCCATCTGCATAAGGCTAATCTCTGCCTTCCACATCTTGCATGAGGCTAAGCTCTGCCTCTATTTTCATAAGGCTAATCTTCTTCCTTCCCATTTCATAAGGCTACTCTCTGCCTTCCACATCTTGCATGAGGCTAAGCTCTGCCTTCATCTGCATAAGGCTAATCTCTGCCTTCCTTTGCATGAGACTAAGCTTTGTCTCCATACTTGCATGAGGCTAAGCTCTGCCTCCTATTTACTTTTTTCACCGAGACTAAGCACTGTCTCTCTAGCATTATTTACTCTGCTTCTCTTTCGGGCTAAGCTTTGCCCTTGAATTTGCAAGATTAAGCTCTATCTTGTCAGCATCATATTATTACATTTCATGGGCTGAAATACTGCAAACTTGTCCAAAGGCATCATAGTCTAACGGCATCATCCTCATAGCCGGAAGACACCATGTCATGGACTGAGGATCTATCGATTTTGCATATCATTATTCAAAGGCGTCATAGTTCGGAGGCACCATCTTCATGGCCCGAGAACATCATTTCATGGCCTGCAAATCTCTCATCAAGAAATTCATGGCCCGGGACATCATGGTCTAAGGACGTCATCCTTAACCGTCCAAAGACAACTCTCATAATCCAATGGGAACTTGCATCGTGTTTAAATTTACGCACAGCATACGCTTGTATTGCTTTTTATTGCAGGTAACCAGGCGAGCAATGGCTATACTAGCAGGAGAGATCCCGCTCTAGTTCTCCCAGCCATATCAAGCATAACCATTCTTGTAAGTCGTTCACTCATCTAGCCCTAGATGTTGCGTCGGTTCTTGAAATGACTTCACCTGTATACTTTGCCAATGGATCCGGGACTACAAACGGCCTGATTCCTATAAACCCAGGATATGTAGGTAGCTCAGAAGCCATGGTGCGGCCTAATCTCTCAAACCGTTTCACTCGGTCAAAATTTGGCCATCATATCTTTACCCGACAACTCTTTCATCCTTTCCGGGTAAAGAGGGGCAGTTGTTAATACCCAATTTTTTCCCAAAAGTATTTTAAATTTCATATATATCTTCAAAGTCATGCATTAATAGCAATTGATATTTTTCCATAATTTTCCTGTATTTTTATTAATTTATCCAGCATTATATTTCCAATAAACAATTACAAATTGCATCACAAATAATTTCAAAATCATTTCTTGATTTAATTCAATGTTTACGAGCCTATTAAGACCAAATTATTGCACAATTTGCCAATTTGGCATCTTTTTGCTATAATTGCAATGACTTTGCAATTATAGCCCAATCACGTGATTTTATACCATTCTTTTGCCAAATCTTAGTCATTTGTATTTTTGAAATACTAAATAATTACTTAAACTAGTATCCTACGCATGAAATTCAATTTTTATAATCATTAGCTATTTTAAAAATTATCTTAATTAATTCGAATTGGGTATTTAACAAGTAGCCATTTTCATTTCAATTTTAGCCTAATTAAATCAGACCCCAACCCAATTAAATAGCCCAAATACCCCTAGGCCTCGTCCATTAAGTACCTGGACCAATCCTTTGTTTAATCTAGATCGTTGATCAATTTAGATCAGCGGTCCAGATCTCTTCTTACCTAATTTAACCCTATAGACTACCCCCCCCCCTGCCCTCTCATTTTCTCCCTTCACTCCACCGTTACATCTCTCTCATCTCTCAAACTCTCTCTGCTAAGCTCCCTCACCGGTCGCCGACTCGCCGGTAACTATGGTGATTTCACCACCATCCTCAGCCTCAAGGCTCCCTCACACGCCGGATTATTTCTACCCTAGAGACCTTAAAGGAACAAGAGGCGGTTCAACTCACCCCATGGCCTTTTCATGACTGTCTCAGGCCATTCTTGGCCGTCCGAGTAAGATTCTTCCATCTCTGGCTAGAACCTGTGGTTTCTAAGCCGATTCTCTCTCTTTGGGTTATCTCTGAAACCCTAATTTTAAATTTTGATTTCTTAGATCTGTAACAACATCTGAGTCTATTCGAGTTATCTTTATTGTTTTCTTAAAAGATTTCTCTGATTTTTATAAAACGACTCTTCGCCTTCAAACTAGGGTTTTTGACCCCTTTTTAATAAATGGCTTTTCCTTCTGATTTTAGTATTTTTCTATGATTTTCACTATGTTTAAATGTTTATTTAAGTTTTCTCTTTTTATCTGAGTTATTATGTTGAAAGCCCAAGTTTCTTGGTTTCAATCCTTGATTCTGAGTCTGTCTTTGATAATATTGCTTAATCTGTATATGTGCTTGTTTCTCATGAGTTTTATGAGTTTCTGTGATTTTACCCTATTTTTCGTCCATCAGTGTTTCTGATTTGTTTTTGCTTCTTTCGCCTATATCATGTTTATTCTGTTAATTCGTACTATGCTCTATGTGAATCCCTAATTTTGTGTGATTTTATCATATTTGGCTTATTAGGGTTTCTAATTTTTCCTATTATGTGTTCATTCTTCTTGTTCTCATAAATTTGTGTTAATTTCTCCTAAATCAGTACTATTTTCTATTTTTTTGAATCTTTGAACCTTTGTGATTGATCCTTTATTGAGCTCTTGTGATATTCTCTACTGATTGTAACCTTTAAAATATTTTCTTACCTTATTCTATGGTCGACCATGCTGTCAAATTGATTCTTAAGCATTTTATTTAATTAGAATCAGATGAACTTTGCCTCTATTACATGTTGTATACTTGTACTATGCTTATTTGTTATATTCAGCCTTATACAATGTTCCTTCCTTATTTTGTCACATGTCTATTACCGTTTGAATTTAACTCCTTAATTAAAGGGAGTACTTACACGAATTGATACCTAGTTCCATAATTGCTGCATAACTTTGATTTTTACCTTATTTGATACCTGTTTTCAAACAATATATATACCTTTCTCTTTCATTAACATAGGACACAAACATTTTTGTTCAAAAAGCTCTCTCTCTTTCACACTCAAACTTTCGGCTCTCTTTTCTCGGATCACTTGCTATTGTTTTAAGTCAGCCGGCTATAAGTCAAGGCTGATTACTATACTCTCTTTCTTCTCACTTTGTGTTTATTGTCTCTCTACTGGTATGTCCTGATTTCAATCTAAGCCCCAAAAACAATATGTTTATTTTACTACTGCAATTCGTCCTGTTTCTAGTCTGTTTTTACTTATGGTTCTTTTGTGTGACCTGTAGATGATACATTTACATTTATTCCTATCTCACATGTTATGTTATGTACTCCCTTCCTTAGGATAAGCATGAATATATTACCCCCACCCCCGAGGATCAGCATGCTATCACCTTTTTTTTATAGTATGTCTCAATGTGACTAGGTTCTATTTCATGTTTGATTGGCTTTGGAATGAACCTTTTCTTTGACAAAACAATTTGTACCTTAAGTTACTTAGTTCTGTGTTGATTCTGAGGATCATGCTTAACCCCAATCCCATGAACCCCTCCTGGAATACTTCTGATTTTGTAGCCATGTGCACCTCTACCTGCTATGTGTTTACCATTCTGGGCTCTACCTGTGCCCAATCCCCTACTACCCATGTGTGAAGGTTTGGGGTTGCTAAACCTGTCTTGGTTCTTTGTTCTATGTGTGATGCTGAACCTGTTTTGGTTATTAGGTTGGTCTGTTGCGTGTTAATTACCCTATTCTTCTCAAAACTGTTTTACTAATACAGCCCTCTCTTATTTTACAAAGTTATTTCAAACAAGTCTCCTTTCACATTGTTTTCTTACAAAAACCTTTTCAAAACTATATCAAGCACTCTCACTCTTCTCTTATGTCTTTTAGTTCTGCCCCTCTAATTTGTGACTGCTTAGGGACCCCTATGAGATCCCTCTGAACTCTGATTCATTAGAGTTGGCTCTTCCACAATGCACTTACTCAATTATGGTTGTGAAATCTGGGTGTGAGCACTGCCCGGGATCCCTTGAGGTCCTTAGGGAACTCTGACACACTCGGATATTGATAAAGGCTATGAAACACTCTGAGCAGTTGAGGTTCTGGAAATCTGGGCCTATTTGCAGGCTCTCTATAGTGTAACTTCTTATTTTTCCTTATCTACATATGTAATTCATTCAGTATTGCTTTGTAATAATTGTTGTAAACAAATATTGGGGATGGATAGTGAAAAGGGGAGGGTAAATATATAGGTTATCTATGTTATAGGGTAGAAACCATGCTTTAGGTTTACATTTGTTTTATGCGCACTAGAATCCATGTTTAAGACCAACACATGCAAAGAATATCATACATTAGATAACATACTCTTAAGCTTCATGTATACATGTTTCAGCATCACATCATTTTATCACTTAGAAATCATGCTTCAGGGCTAAATAATAGCACTAACACAAACTGTTGCTCCTTCACCTTTTGAAATCGAGTTTAACAATGCTGCAATCTTTGTGCATTCTACTTTGGGAGCTCTGCATATTCTGAAATCATGTTGTGCATTTAGAAATCTTGCTTTAGGAATTTGCATATCCTGAAATCATGTTGTGCATTTAGAAATCTTGCTTTTTAGGAGTTTGCATATCCTGAAATCATGTTTTGCATTTAGAAATCCTGCTTTAGGAATTTGTATATATATCATTCTGCGTTTTACATGTGCATTAGATACCATGTTTTAGGATATTTTTCGTACTCACTCAGTCACACCTAGTTAAACTATTAATCCATGAAAAGGGATACAAAACAGTCTCACCCTGTTTTAAACAAATTGGCAATAACCTTGTATGTTATAACACCTAGGAAAACATGCTTTAGGTGAAATAACTTATGACAATTCTCTTTAATAACTGTGTTAACTATTGTACTATACCCCACGCCTAGGCATGCTTTAGGTAATCAACTTTTGTAAAACTGGAAACTATATTTTTGTGTTTCTGCTTAATGGTTAACATGCATTAAAAATCACTAGGCAAACTGATAGGGCCCTGCTTCTGAAATTAAAAACCAGATCTGCATATCTCCTGTGTTCTGATACTCATCTAGACATCATGTTTTAGGATCCTGCTTAATAATACTGCCCTTGATTGTGTTTTAGTCATGTTGTTTATGTGCACTATCCGTGGAGGTAAACGTGAGCCTATAATTACTTCTTTCTGCCTTATTTGATGAAGTCAAATTTGTTCTTTCTTGTCGCCTTAGTATTTTCTCCTGTAAACCTTAGGGGGTCTTTCTAGAACTGCCTATAGGTAGAAGTCCTAAATTCCTCCGGGACCATTAAGAAAGGACGGGTAATAGCACGCAATAGAGGTCATTAAATAAATCTCTCTTAAATAACCGCTAAGGGGTGGGAAATGGTAGATATGGATATGATGACCGGTGCGCTAATGCCATGTGTAGCCCCTCTTCTGAGGAGTTATTACCGGACATTGTACCGATGTGATCCTAGAGGATAAATAACTTAGGACCCCGCTATTCCTTATGTATATATGCATAGGCTATAAATCTTTAGACTACAAATATTTTGAAACTTTAACACATATGTGTGCTTAGACTCCAAATCTTTTCAAAACCCTTTACTTTTCTAAACTCTAATTGCTTATTTGCTACTTGTCTAAATTCACAAAGTTGTTTGGCCGGGAACCAAAGTTGTGGACTTTGAGGGGTTCCTAACACATTCCCCTCGAAGTAATTTTAAGTCCTTACCCAATCTCTAGTTAACTAATCTGTGTTATAATGTCCCTTAGTAGGTGCCCTAACGCACCTTAACTCGTTAGGTGGCGACTCTTCAATTCCTTATATACCCCTTTCCCAAAAGGAAACGAGTTGTACCAATAATGTCAAAAACCCTAACCGATCCGATAGGAGAAGGAAAAAGGGAGCGCGACAATGTTTCCTAAGAGTTCTGTAGCCTCTCGAAGATAAGTACAGACGTCTTTGTACCGATCCACAAGACTCTACTAAACCTGCTCATGACCGTTGAGTCCTATGTAGCCTAGTGCTCTGATACCAACTTGTCACGATCCAAAATCAATAAGGGTCGTGATGGCGCCTATCATGAAGCTAGGATAGCCCTCTAACATAGTGAAATCAACATTTTCTATTTAAAATAAATATATCCTTATATTTCGATAAAGATTTCCTTTTTAAGACAAGTTCAACAAGAAAATAATAATCCAATGATAAAAATCTAGTACTGACCCAGACCTCTGGAGTCAACTGTCATGAGCATCTAGGACGATAAATACAATGTATAATAAAATGACTTTGCTACTACAAAAGAATGAAAGACAAAACTATGAACTGGGAAAAGGAAAGAAGGTGAGCTGGGGACGCTGAGCAGCTACCTCGGTCCTCGAAAAACCTCCAAGCACGTCAGAGATCAACTAGCGAGATGGTCTGATACCTGGATCTGCCCAAAGAGGTGCAGGGAGTAACGTGAGTACGCCAACTTAGTAAGTAACCAAAGTAACTAAAAACTTGAGTGCAGTGACGGGCATTTATAAATCATAATTTCATAAAACAGTAATTCAACTTTTATTAGAAGACTCAGTATAAAGAAGAGTGGAAAAACAATAAAATTCACAATATATCAGCCTTTCAGACATAGTATCTCTCATAACAAGGTGTCTCAGGCACTCATGATTCCACTAATAGTATTTCATGCTCACACTAAGCACTCTCGCTCAAAAAGTACCAAGTATCTCTCATCTGTTGCGGCGTGCAGCTCGATCTACCTAACATATGTTGCGGCGTGCAGCCCGATCCAATATATATACATATACATATGTTGCGGCGTGAAGCTCGATCCATATAATATATACATATGATGCGGCGTGCAGCCCGATCCAAATAATAGTCGAGTGTGCTCACTGGGGGTGTACAGACTCTGGAGGGGCTCCTATAGCCAAAGCACTATGTTGTTGCGGCATGCAGCCCGATCCAATATATATATTGTTGCGGCGTGCATCCAAATCCAGTATATAATATATACTGCTGCGGTGTGCAGCCCGATCCATAACTATCCTCACATACTCGGATCTCGACCTCACTCAGTCATCCTCACCAGCCAATCGGGAAACTCATTTCAACTCACGGGACTCAGCCCAAAATACCTCTCAGAGAATCGAAAATACTGTGGTAACGATGAAAATAGCAATAAGTAGAAAATATGACTGAGTTCACAAATATTCTATAAGGATAGTGTGAGAATAGTGTAAAAATACCCCTGAGGGTCTAAATAGATCAGGACAAGGCCCCAAACATGGCTTACAACCCAAAAATAAGTATAAGTCTCTAAAATGCAGGTTATTTCATGATTTCAAATCAGTTATACGACTTAATAGTCGCTACGGGACGGACCAAGTCACAATCCCTATCGGTTCACGCCCACACGCTCGTCACCTAGCATGTGCGTCACCTCATTTATCAAAACAATGTAAAATACCGGGGTTTCATACCCTCAGGTCTAGAGTTACATTCGTTACTTACCTCAAAACAGCCCAAAGACTACTCTGCGATGCTCTTGCCCCTCGAATCGGCTTCAAAATGCTCCGAGTCTATCAAAATGAGATGAATAACGTCAAAATATGCTAGAGAGATGAACCCCAATCGAAAACTATCAAAATTAGGCACAATTCCCGAAAGTGGCCTAACCCGCCCCCCTGGCCCACGTCACGGAATTCGATACAATTTACACCACAAGGATCATCATCCTACCCTGAGTCTAAACAAAACAAGAACACTACAATCGGAGTCCAAATGACTCCTCAAATCCCCATTTTAAAGTCTCTTAATCACAAGCCATAATTACCCATTTTCCTTCCTTAATTCCTACCAATTTCATGACTAATAGTAGAAAAATCATCACAACCACAAGAGATGGAGTATAAGTAACTTAACCAATTGATAACCTTCAATTTCCCTCTGAACAATACTGCTCAAAGCTCCAAATCCGTCCACAAATGGTGAAAAATGGGTGAAATTTTGCGTAGGCACCCTTTTATACTTCCTGCCCAGCGACTTCCGCACCTGCGGAAGATTACTCACACCTGTGGTCCCAGGTGCGCACCTGCGAAAATGACTTAAGTCTAGACTTCCGAACCTGCGCCCTCTTCTCGCACCTGCGGGCTCGCAAGTGCGACCACGCATCCGCACCTGCGCTCCTTGGCCAAGCCCCTTTCTTTCGCACTTGCGGCTTCCCATCCGCAGGTGCGGCCGCACCAGTAAAATGACACCAGCAGCAGTTTTGCTGCAAATTCCCAAGTCTGAACCTCCGTTAAGCATCCGAAATCAATCCCGATCCCCTCGGGACCCTAACCAAAAATACCAACACGTCCCCTAATCTCATTCAAACTTAGTCGAGCACTCGAAACACCAAAAACAACGCAAAAACACCAAAATCACATCGAATTCAAGCCTATGAACCTTGAAATTTCTAAATTTCACCAAAGATGTCGAAACCATCCAAAATACATCCGATTGACCTGAACATTTGCACACATATCCAAAATGACATTACAAACCTGTTCCAACTTTCGGAATTCCATTCCGGCCCCGATAGCCTATTTTTCACTGCCGACCGGAAATCTCCAAAAACTAACTTTCGCCAATTCAAGCCTAATTCTACATCGGACTTCAAAACCACATTCAGAATACACTCCTAAGTCCAAAATCACCTAACAAAGCTATCCGAGCCATAAAATATACATTCCGAGTTCGTTTACTGATAGGTCAACTCCAAATTGACTTTTCCAACTATAAGGCTAATTTAAGAGACTAAGTGTCTCAATTCTCACCACAACCAATCTGAACCCGAACCACCGGACTCCAACACATATTAAAAAAATAAACAATGCATAACAAGATAGAAACGGGAATAACTGTGCAAATTCTATGGAACGATCGGTCGGGTCATTACAGCTACCTAGTAAGTGCCAAGCCTAACCTCGGTCGAGTGGTGACGAGGTCAGGTCAGGGCCCTACAGGAACATGTATATATAATGAAGCAAAGAAAAGGAAATATTGCAATAATAAAGACATAAATGTAACAAGTAAAGCATCATGCAAAAATCAATAGCTCAAAACAGAGCAGTTCAACAGGGGATCTCCCGAGATACCGTCTTGTAGTCCCAAACATATATGTATAAGGGGATCTCCCAGAATACCGTTCCGTAGTCCCAAAGTAAATATGCAAGATAGAGGGGGGTCTCCTGAAATACCATTTGATAGTCCCAAAGTAAATATGTAGCCAAACAACCAAATTCAATAGATACGGCACAATAATCTAACAATTTAACCTAAGTACAAGCTAAGGATGACAAGTAAGATCACGAAACATGTTGCGCGTAGTTCAAATAAACAATTAAGACAAGTAGGCATGCTTTCTTATTCTAACAAGGTCCTACGCATGCTAATGAAGTCAAGTAAGAGAAAATACATGTATAATTTAATGAAATCGGGTTTCTACATCAATTAGCCCGTATAAGTACTCGTCACCTCACGTACACTACGCTCATATATCAACAATAATACCAATCCTAAGGGGAGTTCCCCCACACAAGGTAAGGCAAGCCATTTACCTCGATCCAAGATCAAATCAATCTGAAATTACGCTCTTTCCATGAATATCCGACTCTGAATGGACCAAATCTAGCCAAAACTAACTACATAACATAAATATAACTACAAGAAACTATTCTAATGAATGGAATCAAAGTTAAAGAAAGAAATTGGGAAATTGCTCAAAACGTCTCCCTTGGACCACGTCTCTGAATCAGGAAAAAGTCACCAAATACGAACACCCATTCACTCACAAGTTCACTCGTACCAAAATTACTCGAATCCGATATAGAAATCTTGATCAAAACCCCAAAATTCGGCCTAAGAACGTTTCTCAATTTTTCCTAATTTTCAACTCAAATCCGAAATTAAATGATGAATTCAAGCATATATTAGTGGAATATAATCACAAAGGAGATAGGAATCATTACCCAATGACTTCCTCTGAAAAACTCTCGAAATTTCGCCTTCCTCCGAGCTCTCAATTGAAATTTTTTTTATATGTACTCAAACCCTCAAAATTGCCCTTTTCTCCCCAGCGATTATCGCTTCTATGACTCCAAAGCCGCATCTGCGGTCCCTCACCTGCAGAAGAACCATCACAGGTGCGAAATCAACTTAAATGGGCTTGAACTGCATCTGCGAGCACTGGACCGCACCTGTGAGCCCACTCCTGTGGTCCCCAACCACTTCTGCGGATACCTCGCCGCACCTACGACCCCAGATGACAAGGCCCATATCCGCATCTGCGATTCCATAGCCGCTTATGCGGCTCCGCACCTACGGCCCAAAGTGTGCAGGTGCGGTTACACTAGATACAGCAACTTCGACAATTTCCTAAGTCTCAATTCGACCCGTTAAGCACGTGAAACTCACCCGAGGCCCCCAAGACCTCAACCAAACATACCAACCAATCCTAAAACACCATACAAACTTAGTCAAACCCTCAAACCACATCGAACAACATCAAAAACACAAATTACACACGGATTCAAGCATTATGAACTTCGAAATTTCTAAATTCTACAAAAGACATTGAAACATATCAAATCCTCTCCGAATGACCTCAAATTTTACACACAAATAAAAAATGAAACTACGAACCTATTCCAACTTCTGGAATTCCATTCCAAGCCCGATATCAAAATTTCCACTACCGACCAAAATTGCTAAAATTCCAACTTTCGCCAATTCAAGCCTAATTCTACAACGGACCTCCAATTCACACTCTGGGCGCGTTCCTAAGTCCAAAATCATCTAACAGGGCTAACTAAACCATCAAAATTCAAACCCGATGTTGTTTACACACAAGTCGACATTTGGTTGACTTTTCCAACTTAAGATCCCAATTAAGAGACTAAGTGTCTCAATTCACTCCGAAAACCTAAACAAACCCTTTTGACAAGACATAATAGAAGAAATAGGTACGGGGAAAGCAATTAATAGGGGATCGGTGCTCTAACTCTCAAAACGACCGGCCGGGTCGTCACAATCATGAATAACATCTGTCAATAAACTATTGAATCGCGTGAATAACATACATGAGGAAACCATGTTCAAAAGACATATATACATATACATGTAGAATACGGTAGGGCGAGCCGACAAGGCTGCTGTAGACAACTATTTATTCAAAATTAAAAGTTGACAAGGCCACATACTATCCGACTATACATTATTTTCAACATACCTCTAATAGAATGTACAACTGTACAAGGACGGGACTGGGGCCCGTCATACCCATATATGTATACAAACACATCATACCAAAACTCAAAATAGCTCCAGATCAAATGGAACACACCAACTCTCGATGATCAAGGATCCTAAGAAGGGGGACTGTCAGCATGTCTACCTTCACTTGCGGGCATGAAATGCAAGACCCAGTAAATAGAGACATCAGTACGAATAATGTACTGAGTATGTAAGGCATGCAAATCAATACATAAAATACATAAATGAAACATGCAGTAAAGAATTCCACCTGTAAGTCTAAAAAACTTTGTGAATCCTGAAACATTTATAATGTCTTGCACGTGCGTATAAATGTCGTATCATGCATAGGCATAGGTGTACATAATATCATCAAGCCTGTAAGGGAATCCAATCATATCATCTCGGCCTCTGTGGGTGAAATCATCAACGTATACCAACTGATCAGGTGGTGGTGCGTATATAACGTCGTAACCTTTTCCCATATCCCATATACACATAATATATGTGTATATAACGCCATGTGGTCATGGGTCAATGTATATATATATATATGAATGAAACGAATAAGGATTAAGTTAATAGGATTTCTCAGAATGTCATAAGATCAATATGCCTTTCAGATAAACTTTATCAACTATGTATTCATCTAAGACCCATGAACAGAAGATATAATAATAAGTCACATAGGGAATCAAGCACATAGGAACCCCTAGTGCTTCTATGAATAGAGTCATTTATAAAATCTGTGTGTTTCCTTGTTTCGTTTGTATCGTATGAATCGTGCCAAAATGAAAGAAGGGATAACCTTAATATACCTTAGCTGATTCTCTTGACAATCCCTCTAACACACGACAATCGCGACAAAACATGTGACGACATGATCGAAGTAGGGAAAACTCCATATGATATTCTTGAGAGAGGTTAAACCGGGCTCCCTTAGAATTGTAAGTCACGTTGCTATTTCATTGTAGGGGTTCATAAGAAGTTTTGTTTGAGAATTCCCATCTGTTACCTTGTTGAAGCTGTAATCCATCTCCCTTTAATGAATTAGGAGGTTGATTTTTATCATAGTGAGTGGGCCCCACTTTAGTGATTACGTGGCCAAAGAATTTCCTAAATTTGCCACCTAGATCCATGACTTACCTAGTCAATTTTTGAATCCCTATTTGCTGCCACGTTGTGAGGTTAATGCTTATCGACCAAATCCCCATAGTTTTGTTAACTTCCCACCCTAATCAATAATTAACCCATTTTGAACATAATTAGGTAATATATTAGTTTACTTAAAGTACTAATCACTTTTAACATACTTTTATACACCTTACTGTCATGGTCATGTAGTACCTTGTGTGTCACTAGTCCATAAATATGGGGTATTATAGCTTGGACCGTATTTTATCCAAAATTGACGGCCTTCAATGAAACTCATCTTCTTTGATTTATTTACCCTTTAACATTCACGGTACTTACTTACCACCCGTTATAAATAGCATAAATACTTATAACCTCAACAATAATTTCATGCTCGAGCCTACGTCAATTAACCTACGACGAAACTTTAGTGTACGAAAATGCAAAATCTAACATACATAACCTACCATATAGAGCCATCGAACGGTGCTCTCTAAATGCTAGCATGGTAACTATTGTTGTATGAAGATTCTATGAGCAACAAATGAGCATGCCAGCTACCCTGAAAGTGAAGAACACAAGCGCGCAACATATCCTTAAGCGTCTGAATAGTCTGTTTTGCTTGTCCGTCTGTCTGTGAATGAAAAGCTATACTAAGATTCACCTGAGTACCCAATCCATGCTGAAATTCCTTTCAAAAGTTTGTTGTGAAGATCAGAGATGATAGAAACTGGAGTGCCATGCAACCTGACTATTTCCATGATATACAACTGGGCACATTATTCTGCTGTAAAGACAATATGGCCTGCTGCGGCGAGCAACCTAATCTTATAATACTAGACAAAGCCTATAAGGCATGCTACGACGTACAATCCGATCCATAATATATATATATATATATATATATATATATATGTGGCGTGCAACCCAATCCACAACATCACTCACAACATGACTCTCAGGCCCAAACTCAGTCATCAATCTATCCAGTCTCATAGAGTCACATATCTCATACCGCTCAATCCAAACGATGATAACAAGATGTAATAGTAAATAATAATAGAGACTAAGATATTATATGTAAATGAATGAATAGGACTGAGTACATATTTGCAATTAAACAAATAACTCAAAAGAAGAAATGACCTCAGTGGATCCCAACGGAATAAGCATATAGCCTAAACATAATTTCTAACATGGATCATAGCTCAATTACTCTAACACGTAAATATTTCACAGATAGAAACAAGATTAGATGACTACAATGTACCACATAATCAACCAAGACATAATTACCGCGGTGCATGCCCACATGCCCACACGCCCGTCATCTAGCATGTGTGTCACCTCAACACCGACCATATAACACGTTATCTAGGGATTCATAGCCTCCGTACCAAGTTTACAAGTGTTACTTACCTCAAAGTGCGCAACTCGATGCTCCAACAAACATTTGCCTCGCGAAGCGGCCTTCGAACAACTCGAATCTATCCACAAAGAACTTAATATAATCAATAAAAGCTATAGGAATCGATTCCATTACTCGCTGTATTATTTGCTTCTATTGTTATATTACCTTGTTGTTGATATTGTTTCTCTATTGCTCAATTTTTAATGTTCTTGAGCCGAAGGTCTTTTGGAAATAACCTCTCTACCTTCATAGTAGGGGTAAGGTCTGCGTACACACTACCCTCCCCAGACCCACTTGTGTGATTCTACTAGGTTGTTGCTGTTTTTGTTGTTCTTGATGATCGAATTTAGCACATCAATAGTTTCACAAAAAGTCCGTCAAATTTTAATCAAGTTATAATAAGCTGAATCCTGGTTTCTAGCATCGAAATTCATATTCATATTATCATAAAAGTCAAATAAAACATGAGGCAGAAATTCACATAATCTAACAACACATAAAGAATCGCATAATCTACCCTCGAGCATGGATAACCCTGGCACATGCATATACGCTCATCACCTTGCATATGCATCACCCCCACATGTAGAAAACAATATCAATTAGTAGAAAAAACTACCCCAATAAAGCTAGGCAAGAAACCTACATCAAAGAAGCCAAATTGATACACAATAAGCTCTATCCCACACAAATCGACCTCCGAACGGCTCAAAACTAGCCTAAAGTAACTCAAAATCATCGAATAATTCCATAAGAAGCAAACCCAAACGATAAATATTGAAACTTTTATCAAAAACTCAGTCAACCAAAAAGTCAACCCGAGCATGCACCCCAAAATCCGACAAAGCTCACAAATTTTTATAACCCATTCGAATACAAGTCCAACCATACTAATTTTACTCGAATCCGACTCTGGATCGACGTTCAAATACCATATATTCACTTTAGAAATTTTTTGACAATAACCCCCAATTTCTCTTTTAGATTCATCAAAGTAAAGGCCAAAATCAAAGATGGAATCATGTAAAATAATCAAAACCGAGTCAAAAATACTTACCCAATCCATGTATTGGAAATCCCCTCCAAAATCGACCAAATCGATCTCCATAACTCAAAATGTGGTAAAATGACCAAAACCTTCAAAATATAGTACTTTATAATCACTTAACAGGGACACCCTTTGCAAACGTGGAAGTATCCTTGTGTTCGTGATGCACAAATTAATCTACCATAATATAACACTATGCGTTTGCGTCATACCCCTCGTAAACATGATGAACATCACTTCTAGAACTTCGCGAACCCATCGCCTCCTGCGCGAATGCGATAAACATAGTCTTCAGCTCCCTCACGGATATGCGAACTCGACACAACACTAGGAATGCAATGCACCTAGCCTCACAAAGCTATGCAAATGCAATCATGCAGTCGCGAACGCGAAGAAGAAAAATTCCCAACTCCGGACTTAGCCTACGCGATCGCGAAGAACAAAAGTGACCTCAGAAAATAGAAGAAACCGGCAATAAAATCATCCTCCGAAATGATCTAAAACCACCCCGAAACTCACCCGAGCACCACGAGACCCCGTCAAAACATACAAATAAGTCCCAAAATACAACACGAACCTACTCGAGGTGTTACACCCCATGTTTTTGTACATAAAAGTATGTCGTAAGTCGGTTGATGTAAGCTTAAAAGGAATGAAATCCCTCTACAAGGATAAGGAAGGTTTATCGAAGTCTAAAGTAAGTTAAGTTGAATGAAACTTGGAAAAAAATAAATGATATAATGAATACATAAAATATGGTTGTTTGCTTACCTAGATACTTGTTTGAGCTACTTGCTTACCTGTACTACTAGCTTGAGCTACTTAACACATGTCGTGACTATTAAATGAGGTTAAGATACGTATCTAACTGAATAAGGGCAGCATGTGACACCTATTAATTAACCATACATGTGACAAGTAGGCGTGTCACCTACTTGCTAAAAGGGAAGACCCAAATTAGTCCACCTAAGTGGACATGTGTAGGTTAGCCAAGAAGGACCTTTTAGGGGCGGAATCAAGCCATATATACTCATTATATCCAAGTAGTAGAAACATGAAGAGGGCCATGAAATTCTCTCCCAAATTGACCTACTCCAAACTCTCAAGAACTTGTTGGTAATCTTCTTTATTCTTTGTGTACAGCTAAAATTGAGATGGCCAATTTTATGTTCATTTTGACATTCAGTGACTTATTCTCATAAGGTCCCAAGTGCGGCCTGAGGTTCGACCTCGAGTCTCCCTCATGTCGAGCTTCGAGGTGGTGTGAGCTCAGGGTTGGCATGAGGAAACGGCACGAAGATTGATGTAGACAGCCCTGCAATAAAGTACGAATCCGTACTTAGATATTAACTGGCTGAATCAGTCAAGATCTTTGTAATAAATGTCAATGTACTATATTGAGATTCTCCCTCCTATATAAAGGGGGCCGTAGCCCTTTTTTGAGGACACAATATTAAATAAGGCACAAGAACATTCTCTGCTTTAATACCAAAACATTCTTTATTTCCCTTTACTAGCTCATTTACTCGCATTTATTGCTTTTATTATTTATTCTTCATTCAAAGCTCAACTTTGATCTTAAATAGTGTACCCCGAGGCCCATAAGCCTATTATAGCTCCATCGATCTTCCGACCCAGGCCCCAAATCTCGATCACAAGAACCCTCGAGGTCAACATCGAGCCTTCGACTTAAGGCGTTCTGGTTTGATTTTCTTCAGCTTTCTAACTATTTTCACTCTACTCTGTCCTAACGCACATAGCTACAATAATTCAATAACTGGTATTAAGATAAATCACATATTTTTAGAACCACTTGACTAAATATAATTGTAATTACCATTTTCCCGATAAATAGTTTGGCGCCCACCGTGGGGCTAAAAATAATAGTGATTATTTTAGCACCGGTTCGTCTAAAACATGCAAGTCATCTTGTCACACGTTTTCTTGTCCAAGACCCTTTGATTTCAGATTGGGATGTCCAGCCCGGCAAGCACATACGAAAGTAGAAGCTTTGGGGGATTTGGAGGGAATGATATAAGCATCCCGAATGCCGACGTACCGCCACTAAACTCTAGAAACACAACGGAACCGACTCCCGAGAGCACGGACTTAAGTAACGGTCGGCGCAACGCCATCAATCCTGGCACCAACTGGAGCACGCAGCAAAAAGGTCGGCGAGGGGATCTGGAAACTGCCATTCGAAAGATGGGGGAAGGCAATCTCCAAATGATCTTTGAAATGCTCCAAGCGCAACAAGCAGCGATTGCTCAACTACAAAACCATCAGAGAATTTCGGATGCGGCGATACTAACAACAACCCCCTGAATCTGGCCGGTATCGGAAAAATTAGGGAATAAATGACCTACGACCGACCCTATCATCGTAAGAATACTTGGAGACCTCGCCAGGAAAATAGCGTCAAGACTCCCAGAGAGAGAGTGGGAGCCACGGGGAGAAAGGTATCAACCTTACATCGAAAATCCAAGGAGCGCTATGAGGGCCAATGATCCCCAAACCAATTTAAAAACGAACCGAAGAAGGGTAGCGGAAAAAGCTAGGCCTGGTAGGCACATGGAGCCAGCAAGGGTACCCCAATCAACCCGATACAATTTCGGGGACAATGTTTCGGGCATCATATCATCCATGAGTAAAATCAAAGAGACTAGATGGCCAAAACCCGTATCATCAGATCCCTCACAGAGGGACCCTAACCTGACATCCGAGTTCCACTGTACTCACGATCATCGAACCAAGGATTGAAGACACCTTCAGAAAGAAGCAACTCGGTTAGCTAGCAAAGGGTATCTACAAGGATTCGCCAGTAGTCGAATCGTGGACCATCCCCAGGGAAGAACAACAACTCGAAAGAATGGAACAAGGAAGCTCCAGCACTCCTTATACATGATCGTCGGGGGAAACGACCCTCCGCAGGGACTTGTGGTTAAGGGGGCAAAGGTATCAGCAACGGCAACAGGATAGATTCGGAGCCACGCGCCCGGAGACATCCTTGCATTCAGCGACGAGGACCCCGAGACCCTGCCTCACCCACATAATGATGCGCTGGTAATTTCCTTCCTCTTGAATAACGTTCAAATTAAATGCGTTCTTGTGGATCCAGGTAGCTCAGCCAACGTAATTAGTACGGAAGTAGTGGAACAACTCGGGATACTCGACCGAGTAATACCCACTTCGCTAAATCTCAACGGATTTAACATGGCCTATGAGACAACGAAAGGGGAGATCACCCTCCCAGTCTCCATTTCCGGGACAATCCAGAACACTAAGTTCTATGTCATCAAAGGGGACACAAGATAGAACGCACTGCTTGGAAGGCCATGGATACACATCATGAGGGAGGTACAATCAACTTTCCATCAAATGATGAAGTTTCCGATGGAGGACGGTATAAAAACCGTATATGGAGAGCAACATGCGACCAGGGAAATGTTCGTTATTCACAACGATCCACCGGTGATAGCGCCCTCCACCTCGAAGGAACCAGAAGGGGAAATAACCCCTTGAAGGTGACGGGGAAGACTTCCTCACCCCCTGTACTTACGTTTCCCCCAAGGAATCGGACGCAACTAAATCAACGGTCGAAGATCTGGAGCATGCAGTCTTGGTCGGAAAAATTCCGGATCGAAAGGCATACCTGGGAACGGGGTTAACCCCGAACTCAGGAAAAATTGCATTCAATTCCTTACATATAACATCGACTATTTTTCTTGGTCCCATTTAGACATGATAGGAATTCCCCGAAATAACCACTCATCGGCTGAGCGTCGACCCCAGGTTCAAACCGATGAAGCAAAAAAGGAGGCCTCAATCCGAAGTAAAACACGCATTCATCAAGGATCAGGTAATGAAACTCCTCAAAATAGGCTATATTAGAGAGGTAAATACCCCGATTGGCTGGCTAATGTGGTGGTAGTACCCAAGAAGGGGAATAAGTTAAGAATGAGTGTAGACTATAAGTACTTGAATAGGGTGTGCCCTAAAGATTCATTCCCACTTCCCAACATCGACCACCTGATAGATGCCATGGCCGGGCACGAGACACTTACCTTTCTCAACGCCTACTCAGGGTATAATCAGATTCAAATAAACCTCGAGAACAGGGAAAAGACTTCATTCATCATGACGTATGGGACGTATTGGTACAACGTCATGCCCTTCAGGCTGAAAAATGTGGGGGCCACGTACCAACGATTGGTTAATAAAATGTTCGAGTGCCAAATAGGCAAATCCATGGAAGTATACGTTGACGATATGCTAGTTAAATATCTGCGCGCAGAGGACCATCTAACACATTTGAAGGAAACATTCGATATCCTTAGAAGCTACAACATGAAACTCAACCGCGAAAAGTGTTCCTTCGGAGTATGGTCGGGGAAGTTCCTGGGTTTCATGGTTTCAAACAAGGGAATCGAGATCAATCCCGACAAAATCAAAGTCATCGAAGAGATCACGGTGGTTAATAGCATGAAGGTCGTACAAGGGCTGATCAGGCAGATAGAGGCCTTGGGATGGTTCATATCGAGATCGTCAGATAAAAGCCATCATTTATTCTCTCTACTCAGAAAGCAAAACAGCTTCGAATGGACCCCCGAATGCCAAAATGCCTTGGAGGATATGAAGCGCTATCTGTCGAGCCCACCTTTGCTGCACACTCCAAAGGAGGGCAAAACATTCTATCTATACTTGGCCGTATCAGATGTATCAGTAAGTGGTGTGCTGGTTCAAGAGGAACAAGGTACGTAATTCCCTGTCTATTATGTGAGTCGGACCCTGGGCGATGCCGAAACCAGGTATGCTCTTTTGGAAAAATTAGCCCTTGCAGAGATTAGCGCAACTCAAAAATTAAAACCTTATTTTCAATGTCATCGCATCTTCGTCTTGATGACGTATCTGCTTCGAAACATATTGCATAAACCTGAGTTTTCAGGTCGATTGGCCAAGTGGACCATCGAACTCGGAGGGTACGATATTGAATATTAGCCTTGAACGTCTATCAAATCCCATATTTTGGAGGATTTCTTAGCCGACTTCGCACCCGCCCTGGTCCCCAAAGTAGAAAAGGAATTATTATTGAAAACGGGCACATCTTCCGGGGTATGGACTCTGTTCACTAATGGTGCTTCCAACGTGAAAGTGTCCGGGCTCGACATTGTCCTAAAGCCGCCCACAGGCAACGTAATTAGACAATCCATAGAAACTACAAAATTGATTAACAATGAAGCCGAGTATGAGGTTCTGATTGCATGTCTAGAGTTAGCCAAAAGCCTCGAAACCGAGTGCATCGAAGCCAAGTGTGATTCTCTCCTGGTTGTCAACCAGGTGAATGGGAGCTTCGAGGTCCGAGTGGATAGAATGCAGAGATACCTCAACAAGACTCTGGTCACGCTACATCGCTTCAAGGAATGGACCTTAAACCATATACCATGAGAGCAGAATAGTGAGGTAGACGCCCTCGCAAATCTGGGATCATCTATTGAAAAGGATGATGTACTCCCCAGATCTGTAGTTCAGTTAACGAGATCAGTGATCGAAGATGGCCACGCCGAAATCGATTCCACAAACCTGACCTGGGATAGGAGAAACAAATACATAAACAATTTAAAGGACGGAAAGCTGCTTGCGGACCTGAAGGAATCAAGAGCCCTACAGACCGAGGCAGTCAGGTTCTCGCTCAACGATAACAACACCCTCTACAAGAGAACCTTCGACGGACCCCTAGTAATGTGACACAGATTACGTGCTTCGGGAAATCCATGAGGGCACCTGTGGGAACCACTCTGGCGTTGAGTCCTTAGTCTGAAAGATGATCAAAGCGGGTTATTACTGGGACAGTATGGAAAAAGATGCTAGGGAGTTCGTCCGTAAGTGCGAAAAATGTTAAAGGTTTGCGCCCATGATCCATCAGCCCGACGAACAATTGCATTCGGTCCTGTCACCTTGGTCGTTCGTGAAATGGGGGATGAATATCGACGGACCGTTACCAATGGCACCATGTAAAGCCAGATTTATTCTGTTTACGACTGACTATTTCTCTAAATGGGTGGAAGCACAAGCTTTCGAGAATATAAGAGAAAAAGAAGTCATCAACTTTATATGGGACCATATCCTATGCCGATTCAGGATCCCCTCCGAGATAACCTGCAATAACGGAAAGCAATTCATAGGGGGTAAAGTAAAAAAGTTCCTCGAGGACCACAAAATCAAAAGGATCTTGTCGACGCCCTACCATCCATGCGCCAACGGCCTGGACGAATCCACAAATAGAACCATCATTTAGAACATGAAGAAGAAGTTGAAAAGTGCAAAGGGTAAATGGAGAGAAATGCTGCCCGAAGTCATGTGGGCATATCGAACCACTACCAAGTCAAGCATGGGGGAGACGCCGTTCTCTCTGGTGTATGGGTCCGAAGCTCAAATACCGGTCGAAGTAGGGGAGCCAAGCGCCAGATTCTACCACGCTTCAAAAAATTCAAACAATAAGGCAATGATCGTGGTTCTCAAATTGCTTGATGAGAAACGAGAGGCTTCACTGATCTGACACTTTGGTGTCGGGGACTTAGTCCTAAGAAAGGTCACTTTGAACACTCGAAACCCTAATTAGGGGAAGCTAGGACCGAGCTGGGAAGGACCGTATCGTGTCTTGGGGGTGATCGGCAAAGGATTATACAAGCTCGGAACCTTGGAAGGCGAACATCTCCCAAGCAATTGGAACATATCCATGCTCAAATGATACTACTGCTAAGGTAATCTTATGACCCTATCTCTTTTCACTTACCCAAAAGCTAATCTCTCGCAGGCATCTGGCAGAAGGCCCCAGAGCATCCGCCAGTTCCAAAGGGCCCCTGGATCGACAGGCACGTTGCACTCTTTTCCATCGATCGGGTTTTGCTCCCGAAAAAGGGTTTTTACCGACAAGGTTTTTAATGAGGCAACATTTTTGCGTCAGCTAGAAAGAATATATACAAGCATTTGAAGTTTCTCTCTAAGAAATATCAACAACTGGAGGACTCTTCCCCTGGGTGGATGCCCCCGCAAAACAAGTCAAAGTAAGCCGAAGAGGGTTTTTTGCAAGAAAATAATGTAGCGGGTCAAACGGTCGAATGAACCGTGCCCGCATAGGGGGATCGATCCTTCGATGGAGAAAATGTATATGCTTGTATCAAATAATGAAAGGAATGTTTTATCATCAAAACATTTTGTAAATTCAAAAAATGGTTCAAGATCCGAGGTTGTAAAATCCCAAGAGGGTAACCTCGGGTGTGTTTAAGACTGTAAGTCCTACGGGCATGTCAAAAACCACAAGGCCCCCAAGTGGGAGCATTCAAATAACAAGACACGGTCCCGACTTCAAATCCAAGGCTATATATTCGAACTTGTAAGACCCCTAAAAAGGCATACCCTCAGATATAGTTGTCGAGGATATGATACTCGAGACTAAGGGCTTCGGACAAACAAGGCGACTCCAGTCGATAGGCTCCGGACCAACAACAACAAGCGATTCGAGGACGCCCGAATATTGCCTTAAAATCAAATACCTCGAAATTATTTCGGAAAGAATCAGTTAAAATCATGATACCTTTAGTGTAAGCAAGAGTTTCGAACATTTTCATGTCGGCTCGCATAAAAGACTTTCGAACATTTTAATGTCAGCTCGCATAAAAGACTTTCGATCATTTTCATGTCGGCTCGCATAAAAGAGGTTCGAACATTTTCATGTCGGCTCGAGAAAAGAGCATCGATCATTTCATGTTAGCTCTCAAGGAAGAGTTTCGAACATTTTCATGTCGCCTCATACGAATCAGTTTTTTCTGTTAATCATAACGACTCATAATCAAGGTTTTTTTGGGCCGTCGAAGAGTCGGATGAAAACGAGAAAACTTTAAGTATATCTTTAAGTAGTTAAAAATACATCCGTACTGAAACTCGCCTAAGAGCCTTGAAGCCAGCGCAAAAGGCCTACGGGCTAATTCAAAACCTGAAGGGTTGGTGAGCTCAAGTCGTAACCCGTCTCGGGGACTGAGCCCGAAGTCGTTAACTGAAAGTCGCCTAAGAAATTATATGGAGATAACTGTGTCTATCATTACGTGTTGTAATTTTGTTTAACGAAAAATATTTAAAGGGAGAAAAGGGAAGGTTTCGAGTGGCACGATATTCATATCACTTGTGATTCAGAATTGAGGGCGAGATCCTCATATTTTAATATGATTTGATATGTCGGGCTACGGGCCGCGGTGGAAGTTATGTAAGGACGAGATCCTTGTGATGAAAATTCTTGTGTTTAAATTCTCCCTTGTGAAATTAAAATCTTACTATAGTACTAACAAGGAGTCATACATGTTAGGGTTGTTCAAAAATTTCTGTATAATAATAATAAAAATAAAAATAATTGAATAAATAATAAATAAATAAATAAAATTTATTTATTTATTTATTATCTATTTATGCATAATTTTCCAAATCCGTGTTATAATTATTGAGCTTTAACCTACAAGGTAGGTGCCCGCCCATGTGGCGTTAAATGAGCCACGTTAATTCAGGTATATAATTGCAAGGTCTTCAAGCATCGTAACTCGTCATTGGTATTGTGAAGGTTTGAAAGAAGATTTTCTTTGTTGACGTGAAGATATTTGATAATTCTGTAATTTTCTATGAGCAACTATTAATAAACTAGAGGCAGTCAAGAACTGGCTTAGACCCACTACAGCTACGGAGATTAGGAGTTTCTTCGGTTTGGCGGGTTACTACTATCGTTTTTTGAGGGGTTTTCATCTATATCAGCCCCTATGACTAAATTGACTCAGAAAGGTGCCCCATTCAAATGGTCAGATGAGTGTGAGGTGAGCTTTCAAAAGATCAAGACAGCCTTGACTTCAGCACCGGTGTTGGTGTTACCATCAGATTTGGGTTCTTTCATGGTGTATTGTGATGCTTCCTGAGTTGGACTTGGAGCAGTATTGATGCAGGATGACAGAGTGATTGCATATGCATCTCGTCAGTTGAAAGTCAATGAGAAGAATTACCCTGTTCATGACTTGAGTTGGCAGCCATTGTTCATGCATTAAAAATTTGGAGGCATTAACTTTATGGCGTGTCGTGTGAAATTTTACTGACCATCACAGCCTCCAGTACTTATTCAAGTAGAAAGATATAAATTTGAGGCAGCGGAGATGGTTAGAGATGCTAAAAGATTATGATGTCACCATATTGTATCACCCAGGGAAGGCCAATGTGGTGGATGATGCATTGAGTAGAAAGGTAGTGAGTATGGGCAGTCTTGCGTATATTCTAGTTGGCAAGACACCATTGGCTTCAGACATTCAGACGTTAGAGAATTTGTTCGTGAGGTTGAATATTTCTCCCAGTAGTGTTCTAGCTTGTACAGTCGCTCGGTCTTCTTTAATTGACCGTATTCGGGAGCGGCATGATGATGACCCACATTTGGCGGTCCTTATTGACACAGTTCGGCACGGTGATGCCAAGCAGGTTATAGTTGGAGATGATGGTGTTTTGTGCATGCAGGGTAGGTTATGTGTGCCTAATGTTGATGGCATTCGTGAGGTGATTATTGAGGAGGCTCACAGTTCTAAGTATTCTATTCACCCAGGTGCAACTAAAATGTACCAAGATTTCAGGCATCATTATTGGTGGAGAAGGATGAAAAAAGACATTGTGGCGTATGTGGCTCGTTGCTTAAATTGTTAGCATGTAAAGTATGAGCATTACATACCTGGTGGATTGCTTCAAAAGATAAATACTCCTGAGTGGAAGTGGGAGCGTATCACTATAGACTTTGTTGTTTGACTCCCACGGACTCAGAGGAAATTTGACACAGTTTGGGTTATTGTGGATAGGCTGACTAAATCAGCACATTGCGGTTGGCCGAGTTATATATGCGGGAGATAGTTCGCCTTCATGGGGTGCCCATGTCTATCATTTCTTATCAGGGTACGCAGTTTACTTCTCACCTTTAGAGGGCAGTTCAGCGTGAGTTGGGTAGCCGAGTAGAGTTGAGTACAACATTTCACCCTCAAACTTATGGGTAGTCCGAGCGTACCATTCAGATATTGGAAGACATGCTCCGCTCTTGTGTTATTGACTTTGGAGGTTCGTGGGATCAGTTTTTGCCTTTAGCGGAGGTTGCTTATAATAATAGAAATAGCTATTAGTCAAGCATCCAAATGGCTCTTTATGAGGCATTATATAGTAGACGGTGCAGATCGCCAGTTGGATGGTTTGAGTTGGGAAAGGCTCGGTTACTGGGTACAGACTTAGTTCAGGAGGCCTTGGGTAAGGTCAAGATTATTCAGGAGAGTCTTCGTGCAGCTCAGTCTAGGCAAAAGCGTTATGCCGATTGTAAGGTCTGTGATGTGGCATTAATGACTGGAGAGAGAGTATTGCTTCGTGTGTCGCCCATGAAGGGTGTTATGAGATTTGGGAAGAAGGGTAAGTTGAGCCCTATATATATCGGGCCATTTGAGATTCTTGATAGAGTTGGGGAGGTAGCTTATAGACTTTCGTTGCCTCCAGGGTTATCCTCAGTTCATTCGGTATTCCATGTGTTATGCTCCGAAAATATCATGGTCACCCATCCCACGTGTTAGATTTCAGCTCTGTCCAATTGGACAAACACTTGACTTATGAGGAGGAGTCGGTAGCCATTTTAGACCGGCAGATTCGTCAGTTGAGATCTAAGAGTTATTCTTCAGTTCGAGTCCATTGGAGAGACCAGCTCGTTGAGGCAGCTACTTGGGAGTCCTAGTCAGACATGCGGAGTAGATATCCACACTTGTTTGCAAATTCGGGTAACTTTCTATGTCCGTTCGAGGACGAACATGTGTTTTAGATGTGGAGATTGTGATGACCCAAGGGGTCATTTTATAAATTAAGACTCCGTTCCATGCTTAATAGCCATAAAAAGACTAATTTTAATTATCGATTCGCGTGCAGTCCGAGCGTGAAACCGGAAAGCTTTTATGTGAAAATATGAGAAATAGTGATTTCTAGAATTTAAATTTGATAAAAGTTAACTTTGGTCAACATTTTGAGTAAACGTACCCGGATCCGTATTCATAAGATCCCGGGATGTCCGCAGTAAAATATGGGACTCGGGCGTATGTCCGGAAATGAATTCCGAGGTTCCAAGCATTAGAAATCAATTTTTGAAAGAAATTATTTTGCTGAAATATTTATGAATTAAAGAAAAAAAATATTGTTTGAAATCATTGGTATCAGGCCTGTATTTTGGTGTCGGATCTCGGTACAGATTTGTTATGATATTTAAAGGTTAACTGTGAAATTTGGTGAAAAACGGAGTTCGTTTGACGTGATTCGGACATCCGGTTGAGAAATTATGAACTTTAAGAGTTCTTGTTGAAAATGGTGAGTTTTGAGGTCTAGTTCCTACTTTTACATGTTATTTTCATGATTTGATCGCAAGAGCAAGTACGTATGATGTTTTTAGACTTGCGTCCATGTTTTGTTTAGAGCCCAAGGGCTCGGGTGAGTTTCGGATAGGCCACGGGGTGTTTTACACTTAATGAGAATTGCTGGTTTTTTATTTTCTGGTGTCCATGTCTTTTGTTCTATGCGATCGCATAGGAAGGGCCGCGATCGCATAGGGTAAAAATCTGAGGCCCTATTTTTTGTATTGTGTGAACGCATCTCCAGGGTTGCGATCGCAATGCTTCATCTGGTCTGTGCTATGCGAACGCATAGCTCCCCTTCGCGAACGCAATGTATTAAAGCAGGCCTGGGGGAGGGGAGGCCTATACACTATGCGATCGCACCCCTCCCCACGCGAATGCACTGCCCAGCTTCCCTTATCCTATGCGAACGCATGCCTTTGAGTGCGAACGCATAGGTCTTCAGCAAGCTAATATAAATATCCTTTTAAAAACGGGCAGACCTTGTTTTTCACCATATTTTCGAGGTTTACAGCCCTAAGAGAGATTTTCTTCAATAATTATCATCCCCAAGTGATAGGTAATCAATTCAAAACTTTGTTCTTTCAATTCCTTACTATTTTTCATCACTTTTAAAGCAAAAACAAAGAATTTTCATGGTAAAAATTGAGGGTTTGGGTAGAATTTGGGAATTTTGTAAAAATCAAATTTTTACATCGAATTAAGCTTGGATTTCAAAACTAATAGTATATTTGGGTTCGTGGGTGAATGGGTAAACGTAATTTTGTCTGAACCTCAATTTTAGACCAAGCAGGCCCGGGGTCGGGTTTTCACTTTTTTGAGAAAACTTAGGAAAAGTTAAGTTTTCAATAAAAATTAGTTCCTTTAGCATAGATTGATGATATTGAGTGAATTATGATTAGATTCGAGCAAGTTAGAGGTGAATTCAAAAGGCTAAAAAAATAATTGAGCAGTGAGTGGCCTGCGAAATTGAGGTAAGTGTTTGGTCTAACTTTGACTTGAGGGAATAGGAATCCCTACTTGTTTGCTATGTGAAATGCATGGGCGTGGTGTATAGGTGAGGTGACGAGTATCTATGCACCACCCAATTTGCCTGATAACCATGATCCATTTTCCCCGTTCCCAACTTAATTGATCCCGATCTTAATTGTTCTTTGTTAAGTATTGCTTCCATGACTACTAGACCTCATTACTTTCCTGTTAAATATTACTTTGGTTATTTGGAAAAGTACTGGTTGTGTATGTGATTCTCTTGGGGCATAGAAATGTTGAGCAGTTTGACACTACTTTTGGAAATATGTATATATTCATGCTGGTTTCTTTTGATTATTTATAGTTGTTGTTGTAAGTATGTTGAAAGTGTTGGTTGTTCTCTTAATCCTATTATGGTATGTAAAGACTGAGTTGGGTGACAGTGTTACGGTGCTTACATATAATCGGGTTGATATTATTGTGGGATGTTGTTGTTTAAAGCTTACGGGCTATGTTGTTTTCTGTTTGAAATTTATTTGAATCAAAATTGGTGTGATAAGGGAGGATAATGGTGTGATAAGGGTGGACAATTTGTGTGATAAGGGTGGATAATTGGTGTGATAAGGGTGGATAATTGATACTACACTCTGCACTCTTTTGTGCAAATCCAGGTACCATCCAGTGGTAGAGATTAGTAGAGCAGCCGCCTATCCATTCGGAGACACGAGGTATATCTGCCAGTGTTCGCAGATGCCGAGAGTCTTCTCTTATCTTACATATGTTGTTTTATTACATTCAGAACAGTTATACTATTTCTTTCAGCCCAGAACTTGTAGTATTCTTTAGTAGTTCGTGAATTGTGACACCAGACTATGGGGTAGTTCTAGATCTATTTATATAATTAGCTCGTGGATCGTTTTTAATTAACTGTTTAGTATTATATATGTGTAAATCATTTACATTAATTTTACTTTAACTTTATTTATTGATGCTTAAGAAAATAATCAAAGGAAATTAGCCACTCGAATTCTAACATTGTCTTGCCTAGCAAGTGTGGTGTTAGGCGCCATCACGATCCCTAAGGTTGGGTATTTGGGTCGTGACAGTAAGGTAAAGGTAAAGAAGGTACGAGATACTCAGGTGCGGAAGATTGTGAATAGTCCATACTTCAGATAGAGGGAAAGAAGCACTGGGATTCAGTATCAAAAAATGATAGAGGTGTCGTCACAAGAACATATTCCATCCTATGGTTTCCAGGTACCGAGAGGTCTAGTTATGAGAGCAAAGAAGAGTTAGAGGCGACATGATGTCTCACTTGAGGTTCCAAAATAACATAAGAAAATATATGGGTCTATGAAATTATGAAATACAATTATTGAAGTATAGTATAATCCTAATGGAGGATCAGGCAAATAACTTCAGATGTTCACCGATGAGACGTGAGCCCTAGTAACAATGTATTACGTAAAAAGTTTCAAGTTATTACTGGGTGGATTGTAGATCAACATTGAGATGAATCAACAATGGATGGAAAAAAAGTTCTGAATTTAGGAAACAAAGTATATCAATCGTCGTAAGTTCGATAAATGTACCATACCAAGAAAGTCACTACACCTCGCAAAGTGAGACCAAGAGATTGACTAAAGTTGGTAAAAAGGAGAGAAGATTCGCGTAGGCACGCGTACAAGGACATATTCGCATAGGCTGCATGACAGAAGGTAGCAACAGTTATGAGATTGGAAGAATTCTGACCACAAGTCATGGTGTGAGAAAGAGGCCTAAATGGGGGAATGCTCTTGCCTTTAAATTTATTCACAGAACAGTTTCCTTGATGGAAAGGATATTAGTAAAGTATTTGTGGATTATGATCTGATAAGCGCATCAGGCAACATTCGGGGACGAATGTTCCAAAGGGCGGAATGATGTTACACCTCATGTTTTTGTACATAAAAGTACGTCGTAAGTAAGTTGATGTAAGATCGGAAGGAATGAAATCCCTCTAAAAGTAAGGAAGGTTAATTGAAGTCTTAAGTAAGTTAAGTTGAATGAGACTTGGAAAAAAATAAACGAGATAATGCATACATAAAATGTGGTTGCTTGCTTACCGGGAAACTTGTTTGAGCTAGTTGCTTACCCGTCCTACTCGCTTGAGCTACTTAACACATGTCGTAACTATTAAATGACGGTAAGATACGTGTCAAAGTGAATAAGGGTAGTATGTGATACCTATTAATTAATCATGCAGGTGACAAGTAGGTGTGTCACCTACTTGCTAAAAGGGAAGACCCAAATTAGTCCACCTAAGTGGACATGTGTAGGTTAGCCAAGAGGGCCCTTTAAGGGGCTGAATAAATCCATATATCCTCATAATATCCAAGTAGTAGAAAAATGAAGAGGGACACTAAATTCTCTCCCATATTGACCTACTCCAAACTCTCAAGAAGTTTTTGATAATCTTCTTCTTCTTTCAATTCAAGTTAATGGGTAATCTCCAATCTTGAAGGATATGATGTGAAGCAAGTTAATGGCCATCAAGAGCAGAATACTACCATTGTTTCTTCCCTATAAGATATGATATAGGTAAGAAAATCCTCCCTCTTTCATATGTTTGAGTTTATCTAAGTTCTAGCTAGGATGTTTGGTGAAAGACTTGTGAAGTAGGGGCTGGAAATTAAGTTGAAGTTTTTGTGGTGTTATGGACTGTTTGGAGTTGTTTCATATTATTCTATGGATGTCACATAATAGTATTGTCTTGGACATGTTGTGTTTAATCTTATTGGTGCCTTAACTAAATTGTGGGCGTAAGAATTGATGATGTAATAATCTGGAAATCAGTTTTTAGTTGTTGTAATTTGTGGACTATTAAGAGTTCATTTTCATGTGGTGATATAACTTAAAATTAGTATGTGTAACCTAAGTATATTGTGGTTTATCATTATTTAAATGTATTCAATTTCTAGCTAAGTTATAGGGATGGAAAAGCGCAAAGTAGCACTTGGTTTTTCTATGAGATTGTGTGGACTGTTTTGGTGATGTATTGCGATGGACATAAGGTTGGATATTGATTTAATATGCTTTTTGATATTTTGTACATGCTGGTATTGCTTGTGGGTTTGAGGAAAGTGAAAATAATAAGGAGAGGTGTTGTCCAAAATTTCGTAGATGAGTTATTCGCTCATTTGTGTTGAGTTCTAGCTTCCGTAAGCTTAACAATGATCCCTTATTGTTTGTTGTATATTGAATTACTAATGGTATGAACCAACGTCGTGTGGTTAGGTAAACAACAAAGGTATGTTAAAGTTATCCCTGCTTTTCTTTTTGCATGATCCATATGATACAAACAAAATGAACAAACGCACAACTTCCATAAATTGTTATATTCATAGAAGTACTAGGAGAGCATATGTTCTTTTTCTTTTTTGAGAAGTCCACTAGGGATAGTTTTTTATATATAGTAGAAGCAAAAAACAAATGTCATGGACTCCTAGAATAGGAGAGAAATAAACTTTTCAGTCTACATATAGCCTATTATTAACATTGAGTATATTACTCAAGGTTGATATCACAAAATGTCTACTAAAAATTAAATAAATCGCCTCTAGCCCAGAAATATTATGTCTCATGTCAATATCAATTTTTCATGTCCTCTAGTGTATCTGACATCCTCGCTGATTGCATTTCTAGCCATCTTTTTCCAGAAGTGTTGTGTCTCTTTGTGTTCATTTTTTGACTGCTTTCCTCTTGAATTTTGTTGCTGTTGTTGTCATGTTTATCTCTTGTGATTTCCAACTACTGAGTTTTAGTAAGATAACCACTATACTTGGCTTGCTTGTTTCCAAATATGATTCCCAAACCTGCCTAGTCGACTGTTTATTACATGTTGTTGTTGCTGCTTTGCTTTTGTCCTTCTTCATGTATGGCTGTGTGATTTGTGGAATGAGTTGTAGAGTAACCTCGCCCATTCCTTTTAGTGTTGTCCCTGCACATCATGTCGTATGTTTTAGCCTTCTACTCTTTTTCCTCTTGAGTTGATGCATCCTCAAAAAGTTTGTTTTCCTGGTTATCTCTTTGAGAGAAACTATCCACTTGAGGACCTCCTTTTTCCTAGCTTCTATGATTGTGCCGACTACCAGGGCTCCTTGAAGTGATTGATCATGGAATGCTAATACCACCCTCTCAAATTGCATCCAATAGTAAGGCATAGATACAGTAGCTTTTCCTGCAAAAACGAAAACCTCGTTAGTGAAAACATTTTTCATCATGCTCTTCTCCCTAAGGAGTCGAACATGATGAGGTTCTTGATTTTCATGGTCCCTTGTGTTGCAGTAGTTGTTCCTGTATGAGCATAAATTACATTTTTCCTGACTCCATGTATATCCTATCCTACTCCACCTTATGTTCTTCCTGTCAACTTTTGCCAAATTTTTGTGCTGCCCATTTCTCTTTATGAACATCTGACTTTTCCTTTTCTTGATTGATGTCATCCAAATACCTTCATTCTTTGCCTCTATTGTGATTGATCTCCATCTCCTCATATAATCCCACCTGGCCTGCCCACTTCTCTTAGACATTCTGGGCAGTGTCTTCATCCTATCTTGTCTTAAATTATGATCCTTCTTCTTCCTACTAATGTCTACTTCGTCTGTGGATGCACAACTTAGTAGTATTGTGGTTGAATCCCCTTGATGACCAATTCTCTTATGTGTTCTGGACATATTTCCTATATGTGTAGTGACTGATGAAGACCATCTTTTAGCCCATGATAGGCTATCTTTGTAGGTCTTTTTAGTACCACTCCAGATCCACAGAGTATGCCCAATTCTTTTAGGCATTCTGGGTCCATTTACTTGGTTTTCCTGTTTTTTCTTCATCCTCAGCTCAGATCTATTGTGTTCCTTAATTGTCCTTCCAGTGGACTGAGTGTTATGCACTAATACCACCACCAAGAGTTCAATCAAGGCACTCAATAGCACTGTCATTGCACCTTGCTAACTGAAATTGCTTCCCCATATTTCAAATTGTTCTTGCGCTTCCACAGCTCCCACACTATACATGCTGGTACTGCCTGCATAATTGGCTTTATTCTAGGAATGACCTGGGTTGTCCAACATTTAGTGATCGCTTGGTGTAGCATTAGTCCTTCTACTGATCCCAGCCCTTGGTAGAAAATATTTCCACATATTTTTAGCTGCATTAAAAGTAAAGAAAAGGTGTACTAGTGTATCCTCCTTAGGATCAGCAAAACACCAACATCTCGAGGGCATAAAATAACCCAATCTTCTCATGAAGTCGTCTAGGGGCAGCTTGGCTTTCCATACTTTCCACATAAAAAAGCAAATCTTGAACGGCAACCCCTTTACCCAAATCATCTTATAAGCCATACTAGGATGGACCCTTATTCTCAGATAGTCCCATGCTGACTTGACTGTGAAGTTCCCTTGTGTTTCCAGCATCCAAAAAGGTGTATCGATTGTGTTATGATGTACAGGAAGGGGAAATTATCAATGATATGATGTGCTAATTCTTCTGGTAGGGCTTCATGTAATCTCCCTCCATTCCAAGCATTGTTCTCCACCAAATCCTATACATTGTGTAAATCTTCGCCAATACCAAATTGTTGTGGAACCAGGAAATACAAAGCCCCTAATCCAGTCCAATTATCAAACCAAAACAGTGCTGACCCCATCCTTGGCTTCCACACTATCTGATGTTCCACTATTTCTCTGCATTCTATCATTTTCCTCCAAACATGTGAGCCACCTCTCCAAGGCACAATGACTGCATTAAACTTCTTGCAGTACTTTTGACTCATAAATGAACTCCATAGGCTTGGCTTAGTTTGAAAATTCCACCACAACTTGCAAAAGAGTGCCTTTGATACATCATGAAGGGACCTAAAACCAATACCACCCTCTTCCACTGGCATACACAAAGTTGTCCAAGATGCCCAATGTCTTGAGGTACCTCCTATATTACTGCTCCAGAAGAACTGGGCAAAGATTTTATGAAGTTTATTGATAACATTGTTAGGACAGTTCACTGCAGATAATAGGTGAATTGGCATACTCTGCAGGACACTTTTAATGAGTACAACCCTGCCCCCTATGGACAACAGTTTGCCCTTCCACGATTACAATTTGTCCATAACCTTAGTGACCAAACCTTGATAGTAATCTGCTCTTCTCCTTGCATAGAATATTGGACAGCCCAGATATGTGAATGGGAACTCTTGTCTTGATATACCCGTTACCCTTTCAACCTCTCTCACCACCTCCTCATCTGTAAAATGATGCATATATATTGCAGACTTGTTTTTGTTCACCAACTGCCCAGAGGCTTCCTCATATGCACTAAGTACCCTCATCACCAATCTTAATGACATTGCATCAGAAGAACAAAATATTATAGTGTCATCAGCGTAGGCCAAATGATTTATTTTTGGACTCCATTTAGGAAGTCCAAAACCACAGAAATTCCTAACTTGATGTAAGGAGTTCAAGCCTCTAGACAAGGCTTCAGCAGCTAATATGAACAAGCTAGGAGACAAAGGATCACCTTGTTTTACTCCCCTTGACGGCTTGAAAAATCCATAAGGTTGCCCATTCACAAGAATTGAGTACCAGTTGTTTCAAATCAAGTCATAGATCAGGCCAATGAAACCTTCATAAAAGCCCATATGTTCTTGATTTCCCATGTGTCATATTATTAATTTATTTGTTCGCGGATCTTAGAAAAATACAAAATTTTATAAAGTTTATCCGAGAGATCTTATTGACTTACTTCATTATGCATTGTATTTGTTTATACATGTACATTGACCCATGACCAGATGGTGTTATATACGTGTATATTATATGTATATGGGATATGGGAAAATGTTACGGCTTTATATATGCGTCACCACATGATCAGCTGGTATACTTTGATGATTTTGTCCACAGAGGCCGAGATGATATGATGGGATGCCCTTAGAGGCATGATGATGTTATGTACTCGTATACCTATGCATGGTATGACATTTACACTCATATGCATAACATTATAAATGTTTCACGATTCACAGAGATATTCAGACTTACATTTTGAGTTCTTTACACCATGTTTCTTTCATGCCTTACATACTCGGTACTTTATTTGTACTGACGTCCCTTTTGCATGGGGATTAAATATTTCATGCCAGCAGGTTCCGATAGACATGTTGATGGTCTAGGGTATCAGTTCAACGGAAGGTGTTGGTGCATTCCACTTACTCCGGAGTTTCCTATTTGGTCAGTATGATTTGGACATGTATTTATTGGTGGCGAGGACCTGTCCCGACCTTTATGACATTTATGTACTATTAGAGACTTATAGACAGATTTCATGTATATAAATACTTTTATGGCTTTATTGGCCTATGTTTTGAGTTTACAAATGATCATGTCGGCCTTATAGGCCCGTATGTTACGTGTATAAGTTTCTATATCATGTTGGGTTTTCCTATGTCTAGCATTCTCTTATGTTTATTCCGGTATCTCATGATGGCCTTTTCGGTCCATTTACCTATGATATTACGATACGAAAGATACATTACGCTAGTATTCGGTTGAGTAAGACATCAGGTGCATATCGCAGCCCTTCAGTTTGGGTTGTGACACGAGGCTTCAAATCACTCATAAAAACATCAAAACCATGAATCAAGCCTAATGAACTTTTAACCCTTCAACTTTAAAAACTCGTGTCGAAGCATATCAAATAAACTCGAAATGACATCAAATTTTGCACAAAGGTTCCAAATGACATAGTATTCCAACTCCTAGAACAACAATCTAAACCCGATATCATGAAAGTAAACTCCCAGAACAATAACTCAAACCCGATATCATGAAGTCAACTCCCGATCAAGCTTATGAACATTCCAAACCTTCAAATGTCAATTCTTGTCAGATAGTACTGAAACCTTCTATAAATATCCAAAGACAAATCTAGGGATATGCCCAAGTCCAAAATAGTCATTCACACGTAACGAAACTATAAAACCCCCGATATGAGGTCAAATACACAAAAGTCAAACTTGGCAACTCTTCCAACTTAAAGCTTCCTAGTTGAGGATCATTCTTCCTAGGCTAATTATAATATTTTATGTGCTATAAATATGATGTAAATGAATTGGATATGGTAATTAAGTGTATGAGTCATATAATAAGTAATGTGGGGTCAAAGGAGAGGCCTAAGTCTAAGTCAAATTGGAAAATGTCATAATAGGCTAAAATTCCAAATAAGTTCGCACAAGTTTGAACTTTAAACGAGCATATCTAAATATATATGAGGTTTAATGTGATTAAAAACATATCTAATGAAAGTTCTTCGATTCTAGTTTATAACGCTTCAAACCGTTCATCATTTGGACATTTCTACACAAAATTATGATCCGATTACCAAAGGCTGGATTTGCGACCATTTTGCGATCGCAAAATGACTATGCGGACCGCATATACGTCGCATAATGAAGCAGAGTTGGGCAAAACATTATATCACATGTTGATTATTCTATAGCATAGTTGATTATGTTGTCGATTATGCTATAGCATATATTATGCTGCAAGATTGTTGCCCACATTTCGATTATGCAATAGCATAATTGCACCACATAATTGACTTCGGGGGTCATTTTTGGAAATTTTCATATCCCAACCCACTTTGATAAATAAGATTTGGAGGTTCATTTGGGACTATTTTACACTAAATCTAGAGAGAGGTGAGAGCATTTTAGAGAGAGAAAGAGGGAACCTAGCCTTCTAATCATCAATCTTGCACAAATCCTCAAGAATCAAGCATGCTAATCTTCCGGGTAAGTCCTACTTCTGAAATTTCATATATGAGATTATGAGATCAAAAATTTATTGTGGGGTTATAAATAGGTCATGCATGTGACACTAAGCTATAGTATGTGGGATTAATGAACTATTTTGGGTAATTCTTTATGAAATTGGTTGAGGAAAGAAGAAATTTCCATTGTAAGACCTTGTAGTTTATTTCACATGATTAGATGTTTGATGAAATTCCTAAGAGAGTTACACCATGGGAATTCTTTCTAAATTATTAATTGATTTTCGCTATCTCCTTATAGATTAATTATTGCTACAGATGTTGGTGTATTGTAGAAACTTAAGAAAAGCTCAAACAGGTATGTTGGCTAAACTTTATCAATCAAAATGGAGTTCCACAATGTTTTCCGTAAGTTTAAGTAAAATCGACTCAAAATATCTAACCCTACATTTCGGGTCATCCCGTATGAACTTATAAACTTGATTATTCCAAATGAGCTTATTACCGAAAGATAGAGGTTTAAAGTATGGTTTGCTTATTAAAATGGTATTGCCTTGAGTCGTATTCTAAATTAAAACCGGTACACCAATTGGGTAAGGAAGAAAAAGGAAAGTCGATATGCTTATTACTCCTGATTGCTCATATGTGTGCTTAATGACTTGATTGAGTAGGCTTCGTTGTTGATAATCTTTAAAGGTGTTTGGAAAGGAATTAAATGAACTAGGAGAAATGGAGTGTGGGTAATATAAATACATAAAGTTATTCCTAAGAAGAATATACATATACGAAATGGATTACGAGACGAGCCTGGACTCAACTGTGTAAGATAACCTCTAGAATGTGGAATTTGCCTAAAGGCTCTTTGAGGTATGTATGGCTGACTTTATTCTACTTAGAATCGAATCATTGGTGTTTGAATAACTGGTATGAGCCCCTTACTTGATCATAAGGAATTGATTGCTTAATGTGCTATGTTGAAGGGTTTCTGTTCCCAAATTGTTCTATGTGTTACCATGTCACCATGCTACCTGAAATTGTGA